>JAFMPE010159819.1:1050-21148 GCA_024759925.1 Ficus religiosa
TTTTTGCAACTACGTTAAATATATTTGATAAAAACACAATTTACTTATGAAATATCGCTTGTGAAGGTATAATTTCCCTCCAAAAGAATTAAATTACATCTTACCTATGAATAAAGTTCATATGATTAGAACGTGTTTAAATTCTATCTAACTTTTTTTTTATTTATTATAGAATATTGATGGTGAAACCGTTTGTAGGAGTATAATGGGCAAAATTAAAAATAAGGACTAGCATGAGACAATATGTAATTCCGAACCATTTATAAAATTAAACTAAGGGTCTGTTTGAAGTGACATCTGGAGATGGTAAAATACTATTTGAATTTCAAAATTCTAACTCGATATCAAACTCTTTTTTTTTTTTTTCTATTTTCAAATATTTCAAATTTTAAAAGTCTATAACTTTTTTATTTTAAATCGAAATGAGATTATTTTTATATCAAAATACTCATAACGACGAGAGGAATAAGATAAGATTCATTTTACATATTTTTTCTAAACATATTTTAAATTTTTGTATTATTTTCTTTATTACAGAATTTTTTTAAAAAAATTTCTTTTAGATATATATTTTCAACTCAACTTTGAAAATACTGTTTCCATATGTTTCTCAAAAACGAGCCCTAAAATTTGATGACATTACGGTTTCTGAAAAATTGCATTTCGGCCCCACAGGTCAATTTCGCCACGCCATCCACTCACACAAAACATGACTCCCAAGGCACCCTCCGTCTGCCACCCCTCTCTCTCTCTCCGACACTCTCTCTCCAATCGCACGCACAATCTGCATCGTCTCCTAAACCTTCCTCCTCTCCGCCTGTCGAAACCCTAGAATGTTCTCATTTCGATTCTCAACCCCATCGAAAATCCCGGCATTTTCACTTTTGTTCATCATCTCTGACCTCGTTTCTAATTTTTCCCAATTTGTCCTCGTAAAGCGTGAAATCGAAGCTCGCATGCTCTCCTGATTCCAGATTGAGCTCTGGTTCCCGTACACCTGAGTAGTTTTTGGGTAAGCAAAGGCGTTTTTCCTCCTAATTTTGCTTCTGATTTCTTGCTTTGAGCTTGAATTTCCATTTTAATTCATGAGCCAACTCGTTAATATGCTTGCATTTTGGGTTTGGGTTTGGGCCAGTATGGCTAGGGTTTCAGAAATTTTAGGGTTTTATTTCACGATTATAGTGAAGCTGACGAGTTTTTTTATATTTATTTATTTGTTTGAATAAATGTACATATTTAATTAATTAATTAATTAAAAAAAAATTTTTTTGGGGTTGGAATCTATTATTGAAAGTTTTGCACTTTTAGTGTTTTCGCTTTTAATTTGAGCTTGTAACCTTTTTTAGATTCAAAAGCAGGTTTTATTTATTTATTTTTTTTAAGAAAAGAAATTTTTCTAGGAAAATTTTGATTTTTTTCCTGGGTTCTGTTGTTCCTTGGACAGTTATTTTGTTATAGTTTTAAGTGGTACCAACTATAAGACTGCCTTTGCATACAATATAGCTTATTCACATTTGGCTTATTCATGAGCGGGTTTTGTTTTCAGTTTTTTCTTACTAACATCCAGTTAAATACTTATGGATAAATCGAATGATGTTTACATTTGGCTTATTCATGCATACAATAGCTTAAATTCTTTTCGTTTATTTGTGGTTTTGTGCTGCAGTGACGGGATACTTAGAATGCAAGAAGTTGTGATTTCATTTAAGGATATAAGTGGCAAGGTAGCTTTGAATGAGCATGAGATGGAGAATGGAGTGGAGTGCTATGAGGTTATAAAAGCCCCTGAAACGGGAATGGTGTTCGACTCTCTGGATTCTCTTTATGAGTACTATAGACAGTTCGGTAGACAAGAAGGTTTTGGAGTTAAGAAGAAAACATCGCGTCCTTCGCCTTGTGGGAAATTGAAATTCATGTCTTTGTCATGCACCCGTGCAGGAAAGTCAGTATCTCATAAGCAAAATTACTTGACTCCAAATCCACTAACGAGAATCGAGTGCAAGGCTAGAGTTAATGCTACGATGTTTGAAGATGGAAAGTGTAAGATAAATTCTGTCGCACTTGAGCATAATCATGAACTCAGTCCAAGCAAGTCGCAATTTTATTCATGCAATAGGGATAAACTTATAGGCGTACGGAGAAAACTTGTGCCAAATGATGAGGCAGTAATTGGTGTGAGGAGCACTCATCAAGCTCTTGAACTTGGAGGCAGTGATGATGTCAAATCAATAGAAAATGACTGCATGAGTAATTCAGAGAAAGGAAGTTGGCTGCAATTTAGGGCGGGAGATGCTAAAGCAATCCAAGACTATTTTCTTCGTATGCAAATCAAGAATTCAAATTTTTTCTATTTGGTGGAAATAGAAGACAATGCTCAAATCAGTAATGTATTCTGGGCTGATGCAAGGAGTAGGGCAATGTATGAAGAATTTGGTGATGTAGTTTCATTGGACACGACATGCTTGTCGAATAAATATGACTTGCCCTTAACTGCTTTCATCGGGATGAATCACCATGGGCAGCCAATCTTGCTTGGATGTGCGTTGCTATCAAATGATGACCCTGCGACATTTATGTGGTTGTTTAAGACATGGCTGGCATGTATGTCTGGACGTGCCCCGAATGCCATAATCACAGATGAACACAAGTTTATGGCGAAAGCAATTGATGTTGTCTTCCCCAACACTAGACACCGTTGGTGTTTGTGGCAAGTAATGAAAAAGCTACTGGAGAGCCTAAAGGGTTACAAAACATATGACCAAATAAAAGTAGCAATGCAAGATGCTATTTATGATTCTTTGACAAAGAAAGAATTTGAAGAGAGTTGGGAAAGAGTTGTCAAAGAATTCAATCTGTGTGATAATCCATGGATAAGTAGCTTGTATGACGAAAGACAGCGTTGGGTTCCAGCTTTTTTGAAAGATGCCTTTTGGGCTGGAATGTCAACAACACAACGCGATGAAAGTGTGACTCCTTTCTTTAATGGGCGTGTAAACTCGAAAACGACGTTAAAGCAATTTATTGAAGAGTATGACAAGGCATTAAGAAATAAGGTTGAGAAGGAACACCTTGCTGATTTTCAATGTTTTAGCACGTGGATCCCCTGCGTAACCCTCTTTGAGGTAGAAAAACAGTTTCAAGTGGCTTATACTAATACAAAGTTCAAAGAATTCCAAAAGGAGTTGACCGGGAAGCTTTATTGTGAAGTCTCTTCTGTTGACGAGAAGGATGGAAAATTTGATGTTTCTGAGGTTGTGTTTGTCGGAGAAAAACGTAAACAGATCCGTTTCAGCGTTCATTTCAATGCTGAAAATCGAGAAGTTCAGTGCACTTGTGGATTGTTCGAGTTCAAAGGGATCCTATGCAAGCATTCAATCTCAGTTCTCATGAAAATGGAAATCATAAATGTTCCAGAAAAGTATATCCTACCAAGATGGAGGAAGGATTTAAAAAGATGTCACACGCGGGTTAAAGTTGGTTACTATGATGATTGGACCAGCAATCTGGAGGCACAACGATATGAGAAGCTACTCAAGAAGTTTGATGAAGCTGCAGACTGGGCTGTTTCTTCGGATGATAAAATGATGATGCTATGGAATTGGTTAGATGAGTTTCAAACAAGTAAAACAAAACCACTTGAGGGATGACTACTACCTCTCTTGACAGCAACTGCTATTGCTTGGTTTGGAAGTCTAGGTCACTTGTTCCGCATGAGCAACTGCTGGGAGTTGTGTGGTTCTCAATCACTTTTCTGGGACAGTCTGACTATGGATTCATTTTGTTTTCCTTGAATCAGAGTTGATAGATTCATCACTATCATGGTACTGGCTCGTGATTGGGATCAGTAATACTGGTAATGTTTTTTAATTCAAACTTCTACATGCCTTACGTTTTCAATTAGTTAAACTGAATCTTACTCGTATTTCTGATTTGAAATTTTGACAGTTGCTGCATAGATTTAACCGACGGATAGTCCAGGATCGTGGGGAGTGGCAAGGCAGTTGCGAATCAAGCGCCTGGCCGCAAGCTTGTGGCTGTATATACTGTTTTACTTAATCTTAGTTTTTAGGAGTTCTTGTTTTGGTGGTCTGTTACGGATCTAGGTGTATTAACATGACGGGCATTTTAAGTTGAATTAAAGCATGTTTTCCATTGTCTGAACCAAGCTTTTTTATTCCGAAAGACTTTTGACTTTTGGTTGCATGTTGCATATGGCTACTATCAGTCACATCAGCCATACATAAACCATGCGACGTTGTTAACATGATCTTACCGTGTATATCAATGCAATGGTGCCTTTTGATGTCTGTAGTCCTGAGTCTTTTTTGCTTTCATGTATTATCCTGCTGTCATCTTCTTCATGGTCTACTCTCTCCTTTAACCTTTTATGCTCTCCAATATCCTGTTAGCCTTTTGGAATGCCGTCTTATTACTTGATGTTGAATAAAAAAAAGTTATTCAGTAAAGGTAGCTTCATCCGTAGAGCTTTTCGTTGTCCATCTTTTTGCTTCTGTTTTTCCTTGTCATTTTCTGTTGTAGGGTGTAAACATCAGGAATTGCTCTTTGTATCATCTGGAAACTCCATCGACGACAAGGTCTCATTGGTCTTGGTCGGGGGCTTCCACCCATAGAGAACGGGGTGGCTCTCAAATCTCTCAGTGATCTACGACTAAGGAGACACCTATTGTGCATTAGAATCAGACTACGGGAAGGATATGCAAACAAGGCTGTCGCTTGGCTGCCAAATTTGCCACATCCGATATTTCGATGTAAGTAACAAATTTTAGAAAAACTTTTTTCCTTTGGCATTTGGTTTTGCTTGCACTTTCGATGGGAAAAGGTTTCTGCTCTCTTGTTTTCTCTTTTGCTCCTCTCTCGGATCAATATATTTTTGTTCTTCTTTATCAGAGAAATTCGATCTCACTACCGAGCATTATTTGGTGTCCAATTTTTTGTCATGCTATTCTTGCATTGTCTTTGTTTCCTGTTGGGAGGCTTCTTAGGGTAGACCTACTTCCACTCCAAATAATGTTACGAATTATACCAAACCTATATTAGAAACTCTAGTGATTTCTTGGATCAAAATCGAATGAATTAGATATTCAATGTTCACGTGATACAAATGACCTCAAGATTTGGAAGTCTAAAGATTCATCTTCGAAGCAAAATTGGGAAAGAAAGGTTGAAGGAAGTGATGTTTACTAAATTTTAAGGTCTTGAGAGTTTTTCTTTGCATTATATCTGACAATATGTTACACTAGGATAACGGATTTCCTAGTTATGTTTTCTACCCAAAGAGAAGAAAAAGAAAAGCATTGAAGACACTGTTAAGAGTTTTTTTCATCGTCAAATTTCAAGAATTAGCTCCCATTTGGTACACCGTTTTAGACCTATATATACATATATATATACATATTTTGGTAACCTATGTTCCAAACTGCACTTTTAGTCATATGCATAGCAAAAGGCACCTTTATTTTTAAAAAAGAATTCAACAGAAATCAGAAAGAAAGGAGTGATTGCTAAGAAGTACGGTGGACGGAAACAGTTCAGAGCTATGTTTTCTTCTTTCTACCACGGAGAAAAGGTAGGATTTGATGACATATTCATTGGTTATTCTAAACCCCCCCCCCCCTCTCTTTTCCGTTCTTTTTGATAATTTATTGGAAACATTGTCAGCTGTTTAATGATTCATTATAATGATTAAAATAGGGCCTAATAGAGAGGGACTAATTCTCAGGGCAAAAAAAAAAAATTTTTTTTTGGGGTTAGGGGTGGGTGTTTATGTGCAAGAATGTCATAAATTTGACACCTTATATTTATACCTACGATAACATTAAAGTTGTAATTTTGTTGTTTTATAATATTAAAATTATCAATTTTATTGTTAGATTGAGTAAAATTATAAGGAAGTATTCAAAACATAACTCAACTTAATTTTCTAAAAATAAAAAATAAAAATAGAGGGAGACCGATAGGTGTTGGACCAGTCAAATTTAGAAGATTTTACAAATACCAAATATTCAGGTCATTATAATAATGACTGATTTTGTAATATAAAACGTGAAAAATCATTGTATTAATTACTATGAAAGTATGCTATTTCTAAAATAGTTTAACCTAATTACTATATATGTATATATTTTTAACTAAAAGCTGCTATATTTCATGTACCTTTTTAAACAATCTCTCAAAACAAACAACCGGCGCTTGGCCCTACTCTCAAAACATGTCTCATGTTCCTTTTTATGTCGACCTTTTTTCAATTTTCAATCTTAGTTTAGATATGACAATTTAACTAAACCAACATTTCAAATAGTTATCGGCCTTGGTCCAAAATAGCTTCATGTTGTGCCTTGCCAATCCATAAAATTTGTGTGTCAGGCTATTGTGTTCGATGTTCGACCCGACCCAATTGACATTTCAAAATTCGATTTCAAATCGTCATTTTTGCACGACCCAAGGTCGACTGGCTTTGAACTTTGAGGCATTGATTTATGGACATAGGTTTAGAACTATTTTTAGACTTGTAAGTGTGGGAACTTTGAGGAATTGATTTAGGACATAGGTTTCAAACTATTTTTGAACTCGCAAGTGTGAGATTTAAAGTCTACACCTCGTGATCAAGTCAAATGTCAAATGTAGAATTATCACTGGCTTGCAATCACAATGATATATATATATATTTTGGTCCTGTTCGGAGCACTTAGTTAGACAAAGGCGTAATTACCACATCTTCAAATTTAAAAAGGATATTGAAACGGAATGAAGTGTGAACATCACATTTTAAAACTCAAGAAGCAAACTGATGCCAGAGTGCAAAATTCTAAAAACTTCAAAAATTAACTCTAAACTTCGACTTCACCGGTAGTACACGTTGCGGAAACATTAGATCTACTTAAAATCACATCTTAAAAAAAATATGCTCAAACATTTTTGATGCAGATCCAACAGTGCAAAGCAAAACCTACCGATAGGATATGATACCTTCAAAATTGCCGTCCTCACAAAACAAGCACATTCAAACTTCATGAAGAAACAAGCAAATGCAATCAAGCTCTTACGAGATCCACACAGGCCATTCTGGTTATCAATCAAAAAGAGGACTAGAGATTCGAAATACTGTCGCTTCATAAACAGTACCGAGTAAATCAAGAAGAGTTTTTTTTTTTTGGCCCCCTAGAAAACTAGGGCATAGAGAGGACAGTGAAAAACAAAAGAAAAATAAAAATGAGCAGAGCAACTGCAAGTATTGTGGCCTCCTTCAGTCACCAATGTCTTACAAAAAAAAAAAACAATGTCCTCGGGGATGGAGAGCGATTGGACAGTAAGTATACATTTTGGTTCTTCACTTCTCCCAGAGGCCACAAGAGCTTAGCTACTATGTTTTCTGACGAATCCGACCTCCTAACTTTCAACATAAAATGTATAAGTTTAACAGAGAAACAGTGTACAGAATAACCATAGCCGAGGAGGGAAGAAAAGTAGCCGCACATCAAGAAATCATACGGCTGCAAATCAAACTTCGAGTTTGCCATAACTACTCAGGATTGCAGAAGAGAACTTGCAGCAATTTGCGTTTACCCTCGACAAAAGATCCCCGCCACCATCTCTCCCTTGTTAAAACCACGAAAATCACACCCAACAGAGAAATGGAGAAAACGAGACTGCCGTCAGATTCACGAGGTGAACTCAAAAGGCTGAGGCGGCTGAGGTTCCTCATCAACTGCCATCGCAGAAGCAGAACCCTGCTGTGCTGCTGCTGATCCACCTGCTGGTGATGCCGTAGATGAAGGTGTATCCGTAAGTGAGAGCACCTCAGGTTCGGTAGGCCGCAAGTCTCTAAGAAGAACAAAGCCCGAAGGAGCTAGCTTCACTGGAACATATCTGCTTTCTTCCAGGAACTTGATGAACTTCTCTTGAGCAGGAACAACCCTGGCTGGATTAGTTAGAATCTCAAATGAAGGCTCAGGCTCTGATTTTTTCTCTGGTGGGGTACTATCAACCTGCAGAGTGAAAAATTGAATCAGGGTCGAGAACATAGTTACGAAATTTATCCCGTATTGAAAGAATGTAAATGTCATGGTACTTTACTTTGACCTTCTAATGAGGAAATTGGCATACACAATATGACAATATTTAACGGTTAACCTATAGAAACCTCTAAAATGCAACAAAGATAGTGAGTACTGAAGACACAATTAATCCATTTATGAAGCAGAAGAAAGCAGCAGCAAGTTTCTTACCTGCATGGAGTCTCCATCTTTATCAACGGATGATTTGCCTTTTCCAGTATTTGTACCAGCTGATGAAGAATCTGCACCAGCTGCCTTCTCAGCATTTGCCTTCTGCTCTGCTTCTTTCTTAGCCCTGGCCTTGGCCTTTACTGATGTTGACAGAACCGCAGTAGGAAGTTTTACCGCCGATGTGGTGGTCGGAACCGTAGTTGGTTTAGGGTATTCAAAAAGCGAAGGTTTTGCATGTGATAGGAACTCAAACCTAGGAACCTTCAAGTCATAGTTCAGTCCAATAAACGCTGTAGGTGAGAAAGCCAAGCTCACAAAATAGATAAGCGGATACCAATACCAAAACTGGCTGAAAACAGCAAGACCAACAACTGCAGTTATCTTATCATGCTTTGTCTTAGAAAGCAACCTTATGGTGACATTCCTTCCACCAGCATCAAGAATTCCAGAGGCCAAGATGGCTCCCATCTTGCTCATCGTGTCCTCGTGCTTATCAAGAATTATTTTCTCCAACTGTCGTCTACATCACCATAAAATCACAAAGCTTGATTAAAAATTACCATAAAACAATAAAATATACAATCTTGAAACTTTAGAATATCAACAATCATGGTAATACCTGAATGTTCCGACACGAGAATCACTGGCTTCACTGATCTGAACCATGACCATAGCCATTGCAATGAGGGCACCTTGCCGCACAAAATCAACGACGTCTAATGTCAGAGGCTCCAACAAGGATATTGCTTCACTTAGCCCCGTACCGGCACAAGAGATGCCCACTGCAAGAGCCGCACCATATCGAACATGTGGGTTGTAAGACTCGGATAACAGAGACACAATTCGAGGTGTCTGCAGTTCACAAAGAAAGCAAAATGAGATCAACCAATTTATCAGAACACCGAAGAAAAAACACAATAATACTGCCTGCAAAACACTCGGTCACATGCACGGAACACTGACCAGACATCATTAGATACCAGACATTGTGAAGGACAAGGACAGCAGGATCAGAAAAACATACGAGGAGAAACATGAGAACCAACCAGCTCTTGGTCAGGTAAAAAAATTTTGGGAAGGAAATTATGCAAGATTGAAATTTTACATGACAAGCAGAAAGAGGAAAATTCATAATATCATAGGACTGAAAGGAGAAGAGAGAGTGCAAACCTGCTCCGGCTCGGAATACAAGACAAACCCAAGTGCCAGAACAGCAGTCCTCCTGACGTCATCACTCACATCTGATACAGCAAAGTGGAGCAACTGGCGGATGGCCTTGTTGTTCGCTGTTCCACTATAGGCCAATGCCAATGCATACATGCCACCATAACGTAGTATAGGATCTTGGTCCCGCGTCATCTGCTCAATTAAGGTGTCTGCTTCTTCTTCTCTTCCATAAACTGTAAGGGCAATTCCCAATGCTAAACCCCTGTAACATAATACCCATGTTAACAGGAGTGGAAGACCAAGGCTCTAAAATAATTAAAACCCAAATTACAAAACCACTTTTACCTAATGATCTTCTCATGTTGTGTCTCATGTGCATAAGCAAGCATCTCACTAGCCTTCTCACTGGCCGTTCCAACCATTAGCAAGCCCATACTGATGCCAGCAGCTTCACCAGCAACAGCACTGTCAGTGTAAAGCACACTTTTGATGTCATCATAGATCTCCTCATCAGCAGTTCCCAAGGCCGCCAAACCAAGACCCAAGCATGCACCATGTTGAATAACCTGTGAATTAAAATAGACTTGTGAGAATTTGATGATAAAGTAATATACTTGAGTTTAATATATAGAATCCGATTAATTAGTAATCACCTCAACATTGGTACTTCGTAGGCTATCACGAAGGAATTGCTTGATGCCCTCACCATGGTTAGCATGAATGAGACCCAGAGCATAGAGAGCACCGCCTTCTGAGTAAGGACTGCCACCACCTCCAGCCCCACCTTGAGGCAAGTAAGGTGCCATTAGTGACCTTCCTTGCTGCAAGTGGCCTCTGTGAATAACACCTAGCCCTGCTGTGGCACTAAATTTTGCCCAATTTGTGGCTCTGCTTAGCCAGTCCTGACAATTTGAAGGATTAAACAATATAAGTAATTACACAAACAAATAAGAAATAACATCAGAGGGGACAAAATGCAAGAACGGTGACAAGTGAACTTACCAGGTTCTCTCTGAGAAATGTATCCACGGTAGTTCCAGCATGCATAACAGCATTGGCATAAATTGTGGCACTGTGGCATACGCTATTTCTCATCTCAACAGACTGCTTTATGGTCTTTAATATAAGTAGATCCGATCTACATGTAAATCATAGCCCAAAAAAAAAAAAAAAGAATGAAGACACCATTCAATACCCTTCCTTAGGAACCAAAATGCATTTAATAAACTAAGCAACTTAAAAAGAATGAATGCCTCACCTGTTGTGACTGTACAAAAATTGTAAAGTCAACTTTATTGATGTCTCTCCAGACAAAATTCCCTTGATTTTTGTCAGCCTCTCAGCATATGACACTTCACTAGGATCTGCTTCTTGCGATCTCACCACTGCACTAGGCTCTGCCTCACGTGAACTTTCCTCGGTCATTTGAACATCCTCGGGAGCAGAATTTTCATTCTGAGCAGAATCTGCCTCACTGGATTTTGGCTGCTCTGTCTCCGTAGGATGAGCTTTTGGAGCTGGAAGGCGATCTCTCACACTTAAGAGAAAAGCTTGATGCTCATTCTCTACAAGATCAAAGGCTATTTGAAAAGCCAGGAGGGCATCATCCTTGTTCTCTGAACGAAGAAGTTTTTCCAGTATGCTTGCAACACCCTCAGGTTCATCCAAGAACATAAGACACTGGCAAATGCTCAAGTAGTCTGGAGAAGGCAGCTTTTGATATACTTTGACAAGAAGGCGAAGCACCTGACAGAACAGAAAAAATAAAACCATGTGCATCAATCTCCTTAGCAGAAGCAAAGCTACATGGCACAATAGCATTTAAGCAAACAACATAAAACTGAGACAAAAGAGCAACCAAAATCCCTCAAAACGTCAACTTTCCCTTCATAATTCAGTTTTAACCAATTAGAAAATATTCTAGTATATGAACACACTTGGATAATGTAACAGTTTATTTTAAAGCAGGCAATTAAAAGTTTAAAACTAATTTGTATGGATAATATAACACCAAAATATCCAACAACCAAAACATAATTAGCTAGTGTTTCAAAAGAAAGGAAGGAAAAAAAAAAAAAAAAAAAGAATATAAATGGCTACAACAATAAACAAATGAATGCGTAACAAATGAGATAGAAAGACAAAGATTTGTACAGTTACCTCACGTCTATATTCACGGAGATTCACAAAGGAATGAGAGACGTTAATGCAATACGATAGAGTTCCATGAACATTATCACTCTTTGTGATAGCTTCCTCAAGTTTATCCAATCTTCGACATTCAATTGCAATTCCCATAGCTTGTTGATATTTTCCATCAACGATGCACCTAAATTGAAAAAAACAATTGGTAAGAAAAGATAATAACTGAGGTACGAGAGGAAAGCAAAGGAGCATAAATCTACATACTTATTCAGCATTCTCTCCACAATTGCCTCCAACCTAGGGTCCACGTTTGTTGCTTCATCGCTGGATTCCGCTGCCTTAGATCTAAGGCTGGCATACTCATCTATAGCTTTGGCTGAGGAAGAGAATAAAACAACCATGATGTCAAATTAAAAAAGTACAACTTAAGCATCTTCAAATAAAAAAACTAAGTAGACCTTTCGATTTGAGTAAACCTTCTCCCTTGCTTCTTTCGCAGGTGACAGGACAAAAATGTAAAAGAAGTTTAACCGCCTAAGAGCAGACATATTACGTCTCACGTATCAAAGAAAATTCTTACCAAGAAGAGTACAAACATAATCGAAGTCCTAAGATCAGAATAAAAAAAAAAAAAAATCTCCGTTGCTACTTTCACAGGTTACAGAACTCAAGTGCAAAGGAAGTCACACCACCAACGAGCAGAGCAGATGTACTATTTCTCAATCTCATTATTGACGTATAGGAGCTATCAGAAAAAATTCTTACCAAGAAGGGTGTGAACATAATCAGAATCCTCTGAGACATCAAATAAGGAACCGGCTCCAAGGGCATACGATAACGAGTCATTAAGCTCACCCAAGTAATAGAAAACCTAAGCCAGGGAAAGAGCAAAGGATCCAGTAAGTATAGGATCAAGGTAGCAAAACACTATGCAAACAGTATTAAGATGCATGAACGACCAAAGGATAAACATGAACAAACAAAATACCGGTTTTTGTTATTCAAAAACAAAAAACATTTCATCTTGCTAAAAGAATTAATATTACTAGTTGGGAAAAAAAAAAAACAGAGGGAAAGGATAGCCCTGGAGTTGTTTTTAACCTTTGACACAAGTAGTGCAGCAAGTTGTCGTTGATGCTGATCAAATTCTTCATCCTCATACAAACTCTCTCTGTATAAAAATATAAAATCAATTTTCTTTTCTCGCACAAAGTAAATGATTATAAGGATTGAGTTTCAAAAATTAGTATCTCTGATTCCAATGTCATTTCATAATTTTAACTTACTCAGAAACATCATAGCTTGAAGGCTAACGTGAGTAACATTTACAAGTCCTATTATACACAAACTGGTGATTACCAACAGAACGACAAGTTATCAACTTCGTTTTTACGGGACAACACGAAGGGATATTCAGAGTAATTGTAGGAGCTCATAGGCACTACACATCATTTATGTCAGGTTAACCCCTAAAAGGAAAGAAGAAAAGTAGATAAATCAATTTGGGCTTTGAGGAAAAAAACAACAATTCCGCCATTCTCCATCACCACTTACAATTTTCGAGTGAAACGACGCACTAAAATGAAAACCCGGAATCAATTTGATCAAAAATAGAAAAAAGGTGAGATATCTCAACGTTTTGTGTCCCAATTCTACAGCTTCCAATTCACAATGTATATATACACACAAAAATATAGCATTAAGGTAATTATATTCGAATCATATCACATTTGTGGTCTCCTAATTGTTAACAAGTTTGCCGCAACGACAAATAAATTTAAATTCAAGTGAAAATTTCCTCCGAAACCCTAATATCCTACACAACAACATCAATTTCAACAGAAAACAACAGCTCCGGACAGAACAAAGCCCCAATTTCTAGAACCAAACCATAAATCTCAAGAATTCTAAAAGAATCCCCCTAGTAAATGAAACCACTTTGTTTTAGCTCTCCCCATCCTTTGAATCAGACCCCAAAACCTGCATTGCCAAACTCAAACCCCACGCTCCAATCCCCAATCTTCCGTTACTTTCCCCTGACGAACGACAAGACCCCAAATTCCATCATGGAAACTAAAGGAAAGAGCTTTGCAGTAAGAGAAAGAGACAGAGAGAGGAGAGAGAAAGTACATGACGGGAACGCTGGTGGAGATCTCGGGCCAGAAGTTGTCGACCAAGTTGTTGAGGTTGGAGAGGGCGTGGAGCTTCAGCAAGGGATGGGTCTCGTTGAGCATGGCCAAGAGGCCACCGGCCGAGCTCACCATGGTCGCCGCCATAACCGCAAGCTTCACTCGGATCGATGGAAAATCACCTAGGGTTTTGCCGATTCGGAAAGGGGATTTCTAGGGTTGGGCGGTTTTTGCAGGGTGAAGTAGATTCGAAAACCTAAAAAGTATCAGAGGAGAGAGAAAGTGAAGAGAGAGAGAGAGAGAGAGAGAGAGAGAGAGATTAGGGACTCCGAACTGGGGCGGTTCTTTTTCCAAAGTGTTGGGTTTTCTTTGTTGAAAAAAAAAAAAAAAAAAAAGAGTTTAAACTTACCCAACACGTCAAAAAACAAAATAAATATATCAAAAAATATAGATCCAACGGCATGTCGTTTTTCGGATGCATGAACGACAGACATTTTGAATTTGAAACGACCTGTAGTTTTATTTTAAGAGATTTAAACGACAACCAAAACTAGAACATAGACGACATGTCTTTTTACTACTTAAACGACGGAAAATTTTGTAACAAAAAGCTACTCGTAGGTAAACAAAAGGGTAAGGTTCTGTTTGGGAGGGAGCATTTTGAAAATGGTTTTACTTTTAAGTATGAAATAACAAAGATTTTAAAAATGCTATTGAGATCTTTTTCCTAATTTGTGGTTGATTGTGTGTTATGCAAAAATTGGTTTGAGGGTAAGAAAAATGAAATCTTTTGAATATGTTGTTGAAATATTTATTAAGGGTATATAAGTTGTCGAAAATGAAATAAAAATGAAACTTCAACTATTTATATCTCCTAAACAAAAACTACTATCTTTTTTTTTTTTTTTTGGCTTTCGTTTTCAAAGCATTTGTTATCCAAACTCGATTTTAATCAAATGTTTTAGAATATCATCATCAAATTGAATATATGAATCTAAATGTAAGAATATATATTTGATAATTTTGTCAAAAGTAACATTTAAATAGCGTCAAGTTATGAAAAATAATATGATATGGATTTCTAAAAAATACTTTGGATTTAGTTTAGAATTGTAAAATCAGTTGAATGTTTCACTAGCAACTAAACACATATTACATTGAGATAGTGATTCAAACAAGAGATAATTTTTAAAGGTGCACAATCAATTTCAAGATTAAAGCATCCAAATTATTTAAAAAAAATTAGTTGAAATTATCTTAATAATTTTAATATCAAAGTTGAATATAAACTCATGCGTCATATTTTTATTAGTAAATACAATTTATTGATGTATCAATACTTTAAGCACTAATCAATGAAAAACGATAACTCATATATCATCTAAATTGATACTTAAAAGTTAAAATTATAGTTGATGTTCCTAACATTTTTCCAAGACTTTGTTTGGTGTTTAAATTTAATTCTAACTAAACTGTATTTTTTTATTTTAATTTTTATCTTTATTAAAAAAAATAAAATTTATAATTAATTTTTAAAAAATCAATAAATTATAACTTTAAAAAATTTCATACATAAAACCAAATGTGAGCTAAAAAAGAAAGAAAGAAGGAAGGAAAAGTAACCGTTCACTGTCCATCAAACAATAACCCAACCAAAACTGGCTAGTCTTGAATTGGCTGGCCAGAGAGGGTCACCTAGTCCACCTACCTACCCACCAAATTTTATTCAATTCCCAATCGTCTCTCTCTCTCTCTCTCTGTCTCGCTCTCATCACTACCGCTTAATATAACACACACCCATTTACTCTCTCTCTCTCTCTCTCTCTCCTCTTTGTGTTCAGTTCAGCCCACAGAGTTGAACAATCTCTGGTTTTGAGGCATACCCATCTTCCTATTTTCCTCTCCGAGTCCCTCCCTGTGTTTGCTTCAAATAAAAAAAAAAAAAAAAAAAAAAGCCAAATGGGTGGTGGTGGTGGTGATGGGAAGCTCTTCACTTTGGCTCAAGTCTCTGAGCACAACTCTCCCAAGGACTGTTGGCTCATTATTGATGGCAAGGTAAAAGTAGCCTCATGATCTTCTTCTATTCTTTCCTTTCTTTGTTTTTCTTTTTGTTTTTTTTTTTTTGTTTTTTAATTTCTTTCTTCCTCTGATCCAAGTGAAGTTTTGGGTGATGTTCAAAATGGCAAATTTTTACCCTTTTTGTAGAATAAATATAGCATTTCATGGACCCAATTAAATAACCCAACGTGGGTTTTTTGAAACTTATGGTTAACTCATGGTATTCGTTTCTTAACTATGTTGATTCATGAAATTCGATTTATCAGTTGTTGGGTTTTTTGTTGAATGTTGTCTCTTTGGCTGAATTAATGGTTGTGGCTTCTCCGATGCTGAATTTTTTTAGCTTGTGTCTCTTTCTTTGTATGATCTTAGAGGTGTTTAGATACTCAATCCGGACATGTATTATCCGGTTTGAATTGGTTTATCAAATAAGATTCGTTTTTCGAAATCTGAAGCACACCCATTTTTTTCTCACCCAAACACGGATTTAATTCACAATTCCAGCTTTCCAACCATATCCCGTGTGCCAAACAACTCCTTAATCTCTTATTATGGCTTCTCGAAGGTTGCATCTTTCTGTGGTCACGGATTTTGTTGAGGCTCTAGATGGCGAAAGGAATTTCCGATTTTAATGGTCGTACTTTCATGTGGTTATCAATTCAAAATGTACTACTAGCTAGTTTATAATGATTGTGTTTTGCTCTCTAATTGTTTAGGAGGCTGGTTTTATATTTTACTTTGTGGTTTTATTGGCGTGGTGTAGCCTGAACTATATCACGTGGTCGAGGATTTTAATTCGAAAAGGAAGCAGAGCCAGAAAGTGGAAACATTGCAAAAACTGAGACAACCAGTTATAAACAATGTAATTTTGACCGTTTATAACAATGTTTTTGATAGGTACTGTTGGTACGTTAGGCGGTTTGATAGTTAGCTGAGATTGTTGGTTGAAACGTTAGTGAGGATTGTTGAAAAAGATATAAGCTTGTTATTTTGTTAGAGAGCTTGTTTTCTGTTAGTAGTATACTGAGGCATAAGAGGCTGGTTTAGTTTAGTTAAGATTGGGAGTTAGTTGGGTTGGTGAGCGAAGCAGCGGAGAGTGAGTAGTCTCCCGAATTACTAGTGTTATAAGGATTTCTGTAATGTGCCCTAGGAAGTTTCTTCAATAAACTGATTCATTATCTCACTTTTCTTGTGCTTTTTGTGTGTGTTCTTGTCTGTTTCTCTCTGGTTCCTATCTGTATCTCGAGGAACCTGTTAGTCTGGTCTTGTATAAGTAATTTGAAAATCTCTTTGCTGTAGCTAAAAGTATCATATTAGATTCGGATACTATAAGGTATATGTAGGTTCAAGTGCTCGATGGCAATCTGAATCTGGTCATAATCTGTTTTGCTCTCCGGTTGTGACTATATTTTTGAAGCTATCCATTGCATTATTTGGTCCGTAAGGTTTGAACTTAGAACCCGTTGTTATTAATTACACATCATCAAGGAGTGGACTTCTCATCTTCTATTTTTCCTCCACAACAAAAAGGGGCTAAAAGAGGCATAAGATTTAGTTTCCGAAACTTATCAAGTAAACATAGCAGAAAACAAAACAAAAATGAGGAAAATAGAACTTTTAAAGTAGACAAGAATGATGAGATGTGGGTTGACTACATGTCAAGTGGTCTTATTTCAGCTACATTTTCTAGATACCTGATGATTGGAAAACAGTTAGCCCTGACAGTATTATGTACAGTTACTATGATCGCTTTGCTTGTGAACAATTTCTTTACAGTGCCACTTTTTTCTCGGACTTATTCGGTTGTGTGTCCAAAAGGCAAACGTGGAAGTCTGCTTTCTTGTGCTTTAAAGTTCCAAACAAATAATTTTTAGCCACATCCAGATTCAGGCCTTCCTTAAAAAGTATAACTTAGATGCTTGGAACAGTATTGTGATTAGGACTTAGATACCAACACTAGCATGTTCATTGTGCTTATAGGGGAATATTAGCGTCTTTTATAGTTCACACGGGAGACTGAAGAGTAAAAATAGGTACCGACACTTAAGATACTAGGGGATCAAATGCAATTAACTGAACTTTGATGAATATAATTGCCAAGAGTTACACAATAGGTTGTGTTGGTGACTTGATGTCTTTGTAGTTGACTACTCGTGATCTCCGACTGAAATTTTCTTGTTTTTGTTTCTTTCTACTAAAGCAATTGCTTTGACGAAAATAATGCGGAGGTGTGTTTTGGTGACAACGATGTCTTTGTAGTTGACTACTCGTGATCTCCTTTGTGACTCAAATTTTCTGGTTTTGCTTTCTTTCTACCAAAGCCATTGCTTATCAAAATCGAAATTCAAATTTCCCATCATTCTTCTTCTTCATCTCGTCTTATAAAACACAAATTGGCTCATAGAAGATCAAAAGAAGGGCTTACACACGATAACTGGTCCTCATATTTGGTTCTGCCCGATAAGTTTTTAGAGTTTGTTTGTTTGTTTTTTTTTTTTTTTTTTTTTTTTTTTTTCATCTCAGTATTTTATAAACATTATTATCTTTGAATTTGGTTCTTGAACTTATAGGTATTGCTGGTCTTCCTCTGGAAGAAAACATTTGAATATTTTTAGCCGGCATACTTCTTTTGCTTCAGCTAAACTCTATAATTGCCTATTTATTTATTGTAACAGGTGTACGATGTGACAAAGTTCTTGGAGGACCACCCTGGTGGGGACGAGGTTTTGTTGTCTGCAACAGGTATGAAGTCGGCCGAATCCTTTGTGTCTATGAGTCAGCTTTATTAACCTTGCATATAAATACTTTAAAAATGGAATGAGAATAGAAAATAATAAGAAAATTAACATATCAACTAAAATAATCGACCTTTTGGAATGTTTAGCATAGCTTGGAGTTGATTGTTTTTTCAAAGTATTGTATTAAGGCTAGAGAACATTTTGACCTTTTTTCAATTTTCATTAGGGAAGGATGCAACTGATGATTTTGAGGACGTGGGTCATAGTGATAGTGCCAGAGACATGATGAAGGAATACTACGTCGGAGAGATAGATACCTCGACCATACCGAAGAAGACAGCTTACATGCCGCCAAAGCAGCCGCATTATAATCAAGACAAGACGTCCGAGTTCATAATCAAACTTCTGCAGTTCCTAGTTCCCCTTGCGATATTGGGTTTGGCCGTTGGCATCCGCTTCTACACCAAAGCAGCGTGAGATTCTAGTGCTAGGTGATGTCCATTTATGCCCTAGAATTTGACTCTTTCGTTGTCTTCTATCTGTTGTTGGTTCTGAGTCGGGATTAGATCCAAGTGGGAAGGTGTTTGTTTTTCCCTTTCCTTTTTCTAGAATTATGATCTGACCTCAATTCATCCGTTTCCAGTTAAAACAGGAATATAATCGGACATGTTTGTAGTTTCCTCATCTATCATCTATGGTTTAGTAAGACTCCATTTCGCAAACAAAAAAGCTTTCAGGCTACCCGGATGCCGACCTCATCCGATTGTACTTCTACATATTGCAAACGTCATAGGCTATAGCTCTGGGGAGTTCGATTGCCGAGCTCTTTCCCTAAGGTCTTTTGCTGTTTGTAACTTATGCATGATACCTGAAGCAGAATGGTAGCAATAGAGCAAAGGCAAACCTGAAATAAGATTTAAATAAATAAATAAATAAAAGTGAACGATGCGATCAGAAGTGCTTGCTTTTTTTTTTTTTTTTTTTTTTCTTTTTTTGGCTGCACGAGTTTGTTGATTCTTTGATTTGAAATCATTTGAACTGGACTCCCTTTTTTTTTTCCTGTATTTTTTTTTTGAAACTCGGGGCTAGGGGATTCGAACTCTTCACCTTATGGTGGAGTCAGATATGGAATTACCGTTATACTATGTTTGTAACCACCCTTATATTCCATGCTCAACATCCTAGTAAAGATGTTGGAAGAAAAACCAAAGTACCTAATTATCAGAAAATATATGTTGCATAATGCATATAGATTTTTGGTAAATAGAACAAAGGTTCTAGTGGTGGCTTCCTCATTGTATCATTTTTAGCTTCACAAGCGGGATCCACTTCTTTGGGAATGGTAAGGAACAGATGGGCTTCGAACCCATTCTCTTACAATTGTCAACCTAGGTCTTACCCAGAACATTACAAACTCAATGCATCCACAGTCAAAGCTAGAGTGGGGGTCTTACGAAAGTTCCATAAGAATTGAACCTGAGTGGATGAAGGAAGAAACTAAAGAAGACGCCACTCTCTTTTGTCACCCCATCCACCCCTGTGGGTGTTGCATGTAGACATCTAGATGAAAATCAACTCTTACTTAGTCTCATTGGATTATGAGACAAGCCCGGAT
>JAFMPE010159930.1:0-19668 GCA_024759925.1 Ficus religiosa
ACATAGAACCCCTCGGAGTTCGCCAATTTAGGTCCCCCCCTCCCCTGCGTTTTCGTCAATGTTTGCCCCCTCCCCCTGGAGTTCACCGATTTGGGTCCCCCGCCCCCCCGTGGTGTCATCGATGAGAGATAGGGGAGAGAGAAAAATGAAATTTTTTAATGATTTTTTTAAATTTTAATTAAATGAATTATTGAATTATTAAAATACATTCACCAATTAGATCACATGTATTGCACATGACATATTTCGTTAGAAATTTAATAGATTTTGACAAAAAGGACCATAATGACCGACACTTTAAGAGTTTAGGATCTTCTCAGAAAAAAAAAAAAAAAGAGATTAAACCATCATATTTTAAAGAGTTTAGTCACTATTTGGGCCAATTACTCTTAAAACTATCTGTCGTATTTCTAATGTCGTCGTTTCTTTGAAAGTTGTTAGTCGTTTTCTGAAGTGCTGTTCAATTTATTACGACGTCGTTTCTTTTTAGCTGTCGTATTTCACGCTTTATTGTCGTCTCCCAACCTCATCGTTTTCTTTCATATACTTCTCTTCCTGTTCGTCGTGCAAGAGTGCAACAATGGCCGCGACTTTGCTTCTCTCTCCTCCGGTCTCGGCCTCTCCAATCTCCATAACTCCCAAAACAAACAAACACAAATCCATTTCCAACGACACAACAATGGCACATGATGGGTCATTAGCAAACTGCAGAACCATAAACGAACTCAAGCAATTACACTGCAACATCACGAAGAATGGCCTCAGTCACAGAGTCTCCGGCATGACCGAGCTTCTCGCCAAATGTGCCGAAATGGGCACCCCAGAAAGTTTGGATTATGCGCGAAAGGCTTTCGAGTTCTTTAAGGAAGAAGAACAAACCAACGGCACTCTGTTCATGTATAATTCTCTTATGCGAGGCTACTCTGCTGCTGGGCTTGGTTGTGAAGCTGTTTCGGTTTATGTTCAGGTTGTGGAGATTGGAATTTCGCCTGATAAGTACACGTTTCCGTTTGTGCTGAGTGGCTGCACCAAGGCCAAGGCGTTCCGAGAGGGGATTCAGCTCCATGGGGCGGTTGTTAAGCTGGGTTTTGAGGGAGATTTGTTTGTACGGAATTCGCTGATTCATCTTTATGCCGAATGTGGGGAGTTGGATGATGCCCGGAAGGTGTTTGATAAAATGCCTGATAGGAATGTTGTGTCGTGGACGAGCTTGATTTGCGGTTACGCGAGGAGGGGGGTGCCGAAGGAGGCTGTTTCGTTGTTTTTCGAGATGGTGGCGGCGGGTGTTAAGCCCAATGCGGTTACGATGGTGTGTGTTATATCTGCTTGTACGAAGTTGAATGACATCGAATTGGGTGAGAAGATACGCGCTTATGTTGAGGAGTCGGGAGTGAAGCTTAATGCCTTTATGGTGAATGCTCTTGTCGATATGTACCTGAAATGCGGGGCTATTGATGATGCGAAGAGGTTTTTTGACGAACGTTTGGACAAGAATTTGGTTCTTTGTAATACAATGATGTCAAACTATGTGCATCAAGGGTTGGCCAGAGAAGCTCTTGCTGTTTTTGATGAAATGCTGCAGCAGGGCCTGCAACCTGACAGGGTGACATTGTTGTCCGCAATCTCAGCGTGTTCGCATTTAGGTGATAGTCTTTCTGGAAGGTGCTGCCATGGTTATGCTTTAAGGAACGGACTAGAAGGTTTCGATAATATTTCTAATGCCATGATTGACATGTATATGAGGTTTGGCAAGCAAGAGATGGCCGGCAAAATTTTCGACTGCCTGCCAAAGAAGACTGTAGTGTCACGGAATTCCATGATTGCCGGATTTGTTAGAAATGGGGACGTGGAATCAGCTTGGAGGATGTTCAAAGAGATGCCAGAGAGTGATCTCGTCTCTTGGAACACCATGATTGGTGCTCTCGTAGAAGAAAGTAAGTTTGAGGAAGCAATTGAATTATTTCGAGATATGCAAAGTAAGGGAATGAAAGCAGATAAGGTGACAATGGTGGAGGTGGCATCTGCATGCGGTTATCTAGGAGCTCTTGATCTTGCTAAATGGATCCATGCTTATATTGAAAAGAATGAAATTCCCTGTGATATGCGGCTAGGGACAACTTTAGTCGACATGTTTGCCAGGTGCGGTGATCCTCAGAGTGCGATGCGAGTTTTCAATAACATGCCAAGAAGAGATGTTTCTGCTTGGACTGCAGCCATTGGAGCAACGGCAATGGAAGGAAACGGGGAACGAGCTATGGAGCTCTTTGATGAGATGGTTAGCCAAGGGGTGAAACCGGATGGAGTGGTCTTTGTGGCACTACTAACAGCATTCAGTCATGGTGGCTCAGTGGAACAAGGCCAGAAACTTTTCAAGTCGATGAAGGAGGTCCATGGAATCTCACCAGAGATTGTTCATTATGGTTGCATGGTTGATCTACTAAGCAGAGCCGGGATGTTAAAGGAAGCTAGTGATCTGATAAAGAGCATGCCAATGGAACCCAATGACGTGATCTGGGGATCTTTCTTGGCAGCTTGCCGGACCCTTAAAAATGTTGAAATGGCGGCATATGCAGCTGAAAGGGTAAAAGAGTTGGCTTCTGAGAAGAGTGGGGTTCATGTTCTTCTATCGAACATTTACGCATCGGCTGGGAAATGGAGTGATGTTGCAAAAGTGAGGCTGCATTTGAAAGAGAGAGGGATAAGCAAATTGCCGGGGACAAGCTTAATAGAGGTCGATGGGATGATTAATGAGTTCACATGTAGTGATGATAGTCACCCGAAACAGAGTCAAATCTCGTCGATGCTAGAAGAAATAAACTGCAGGCTCAGAGATGCTGGTCATGTTCCTGATTTAGCCAATGTTCTGCTTGATGTGGATGAGGATGAGAAAGAGTACTTTCTCAGCCGGCATAGCGAGAAACTGGCTATTGCTTTTGGGCTCATCAGCACAGGTCAAGGAATGCCAATTCGTGTTGTGAAGAACCTAAGAATATGCTCTGATTGCCACTCATTTGCCAAACTAGTTTCGCGCATATATGACCGGGAAATAGTTGTTCGAGACAATCACAGGTTCCATTTTTTCCGGCAAGGGTTATGCACTTGCGGTGACTATTGGTAATACAAGTTTTTTCCTCTAGAAAGAACATAGAAATTCGGCTTGTAAATAACTCGCCCGATTGGAGAGTGTTTTTAGTCCCAAATTTTTTGTTGGCTCTTTAACAGAACAAAAAAAAGTACACAAAGAAGAACAATAGTAAGAGACAGCACTCCAATCACAAACTTTACTCCTTTACTTTCGTTATTCCATTACTTATTTGCAATTATGCGCGAAGCCAACAATCTTCGGCCTAGGTTAATTGATCTGCAAATCTCGACTAATGCCGAGATAAACACGAAAAGCTTGCGAGAAGCACTAAAGAAAAGAAAAGAGAATGACTGAAGAACATTCACTTGTTTTTCATTCAAAACTTCATAAAACAGTTTCAAGCCAAATCTGTAAACTAAAGGGGTAACTAGAACAACATCGAACTAAAAGAGGCCCCTCAAAGGGTTATGCTTTTTCACAGTTGTGGGAAAATAGAGTCAACAAACGCATGGTGCATCGGATCCGATAGCCAGAGTTTGGCTATCTGGTAATTTGATGCTGTTCGCCGGTGGACTTCTTCAAGGAGCCAGATCGTTGCTTCGGCTTTAGAAGGGTGAACTATGGTATCTAATGGCCTATCCTCGTCCTCACTACCGATCCTCAATTGATCCCACTGCTTTAACTGAACATTGGTGAGGTAATGCAGAGGTTGCCCGTACATCTGCTTGATGGATTTGCCTAATCCCATCCATGAGGTGAACGGAATGAGAGAGCCACGATGAGTTGGTATCGGGATTTGCTTCATATATTCTTGATACAACTCCGCCCGTTTGATCAATGCACCTGAAGCACAAAGTAAACTTATGCTTGGAACCGAAAGTTAACAAAAAGTACTAAATGCAACTAGCATTCAGAGTCAGCTAAAAACTAGCAAAAGATAAACAACATTCATAGCTTCTATATTTTCTTCTAAAAGATTTGTCTCAACTAAAAACGAGTACTTCTAGACGGCAGTCTCCAGATGCTTATACCATGAAAATCAGAGATGCAAAGAAGTTTATAGCACAATTCAGTGGTTCAGAAAAAGTAAAGGTTTTTTTTTTTAATTCTGCTTCATATATAGTAACCATCTCTATCAGAAAACCTTCACCAACATTAGTAAAACATGGTCCCAACTCTCAAAGTCAAATGAGCAAAAATACCTTCAGATGTCATGTTTTGAAGAGATTGATCAACCACATTGTTGGTTGACAACTGCTTGCCAGGATGCGAACCGCAGACTTCAATCTCCGAGTCGGAGGGAGACGATTCGTCCGACGATATGACATCAACCTGCTCACTCCATTGCATTGCATTACTCATGGTGTCCAGATATACTAGAGCCGGGAAGGATGATCACATCAATCTACTATCAAGAGAGCTGGGGAAAAAAAAAAAAAAAAAGAACAGAAAAGAAATAACTGTGAACAAGAAGTTCCATTGCTAATTGACATTTCAATTTTCACACATATCTACATACACGTTAAGAGCAAGTACTAAAGAGGAAAATGTCCTAAAAATAAAAAATAAATAAATCTAAAAAAATAATGGTTTTGATTATAAGGAAGCATTTTCCACACAAGGACAAGCAAAAACATGAAAAACAAACATGCATGACAATACCCACAAAGGAATTTCGATAACATGAAAATTTTGTTGCCCTTTGGCATTAAAAAAAAAGAAAAAAGAAAAAAAAAAAAGAGGGTCAAGTGAAGACATTTCTTGCTCTTCTTTCTTAGATTTTCTCTGTTAAAAACAAAATCAGATAATCTGAAACCGCATTGTTCAAAATTCGAAGAGCAAAAGTGAGAAATTTAAGAAAATGAAAAAAGTTCAAAAAAAAAAAAAAAAAACCTGTAAGAGGGAAACTTTTTGACCAAAGCCCAGTTTAGTTCTTCGCCCTAATCATCACGTAGTCTGTTGGAAATGTGGAATTGTGAAGATTAATTCGGAGATAAATTTTCTTCTACAAAAACCCTAATTCTAAAAATTCCCAAAGTTTGTGACGAAATGAATTTCTCAGGGATCTGCTTTGGAATGTGTCAGTCCAGACAGAGCTTATGCTGAGTTTAGAGAGAGAGAGAGAAATTCTATGGAGTGAATTTTACCGTTGGATTGTGAAAAAAGACAAACCGACCAACGGTCAAGATGAAATCTTGGATTTACATAAATAAATTAAAGAAAAGCTGAAAGAAAGAGAAAGAAATGGCGGTATTTATTTATTTCCTTTCTCGGCAGAAAAGAAAATGAAAAACCCTGAAAAAAAAAAAAACCGAACCTTCTCTCAGTTGCGCCTTTTCCCGCAGTCGAAGGTAAATCAAAACCCCATTTCATCTTCTTCTTTTCTTTTTCCTTTTTAAAGTTTGTAGTTATATTTTAATCAGTTATTTGAACCTTACTGTTTGCCGGGCTGAATCCAACATCTGGGTGGTTGTTGTTGTTGTTTTTTTTTTTTTTTGGGTATTAAATTTGGATCAATTTTCGCCTGATTTTATTGATTATATGGCCTATGGAGATGAATAAATTTGATATTCAAATGAATAATATGGTCTGAAATTATCAAGAACTAGACTTTTGCATTGTGTCATTTGTTTTCATCTCTTTATGAGGAAGTATTGTGATTTTCTGAAGCTAATTGCAGAGAAGCACAAGATCAGAACTAAAAATTACCCCGTGTTTGACTTGAATTCGTGGTTCACTATAACAACCAAATCAATCCATTCTGACCCTGTTGCATAACCAAGCCAAACCCCTCCAAACGTTAAGCATCAAAAGCTCAAGGGCGAATCCGAAATGCTCGCTAGATTGCAGACTGCTACGCTTTTTCCCATTTTCAAAACCAATGTCAATGGTTTGTGCCACCTCTTGTTTAACCGGCTATGCACCAAGATTGAGTCAACCCAAGTTACGGAATCACCTGAGGTCCCGAGTTGGGCCAAAGTCAATCCGGCAAGTGTGTATGAGGATGATGATTCTGTTAGCCCTACTGTCACTGGTTGGATTGAGGGTTGGAGGCTTGATGACCGCTGTAAAGTTGCTCAACGGTTTCTTGGCGAAACTACAGAGTCTGATGTTGTTACGATCAGTAAAATTCTAAAGAAGAGGTACTCATCTCCAGAAGAAGTAGCTAAAGCTCTTGATGGGTGTGATTTAAGTATATCAGAAAATAAAGTGGAACGGCTCATGAAGAGATATAGCCATGATTGGGTTGTAGCTTTCGGTGTTTTCAAATGGGCAAAAGAGCAGGCATGGTACACACATTCCCCCAAGTTATATAACTTTATGGTTGATATCTTAGGCAAAGCCAAGCAGTTCCACCTTATGTGGGAGCAGATTGAGGAAATGAACAATTTGGGAGGGTACATTTCGTGGTTTACAATGGCTAAGGCCATGAGGAGACTTGCAAGAGCTGGTAAGTATAAGGAGGCAATAGACGTATTCCGGGGAATTGAGAGATTTGGTCTAAGGAAGGATGTCACCACCTTGAACAATCTTATGGAAGCATTGATCAAGGAGAACAGCATTGAGCATGCGTATGAAATTTTCTCGGAGTTCAAGAAATCAGTACAGGTGAATGATCTAAGTTTTAACATTTTGATAAACGGGTGGTGCAAAGCTAGGCGAATGGACGATGCCAGGAAGAGTATGGAGGACATGGAGAAACATGGATTTCTACCGGACGAGTTCTCTTATTCTTGTTTCCTTAATGCGTACTGCCATGACAAGGACTTTCAGAAAGTTTATGCCCTTCTAGATGAAATGAGAGGCAAAGGATGCAGGCCGAGGGTCGTTACGTACACCACTGTAATGCATGCTTTGGGGAAGGCAAAGAAAACAAATGAAGCTTTGGGATTTTATGAGAAAATGAAAGAAAGTAGTTGTGTTCCTGATGCACCTTTCTACAACTCTCTGATTTTCATCCTTGGCAAAGCAGGACGGTTGAAGGATGCTCGTGAAGTGTTTTACAGTATGCCGAGGCAAGGAGTGACTCCAAGCGCGATCACATATACTACCATGATTTCTTGTGCTTGTGACTATTCACGAGAAGATGAAGCTCTGAAGTTGCTCAAGAAAATGGAAAGAGCGTCATGCAAACCAGATATCAAAACTTACACTCCCTTATTGAAGTTGTTCTGCAAGAAGAAGAGGATGGACGTGCTGTACTTTCTGCTAAACCATATGATAAACAACAACGTGAGAATCGATGTCGAGGCATATTCGCTTCTGATAACCAGGCTTTGCGAGAGCGAGGAAGTTGATCATGCTTGCTCTTTCTTTGAGGAGATGGTTTCCAAAGGAATGGTTCCTCGGGACAGCCCTTACAAGAGGTTGATAACAGAACTCGAGGCCAGGAATATGGTAGAAGCTAAGGAATATATCGAGAAGTTGATGCTAAATGCAAAGGGGATTATTTGTTAGTAAATCTTCAGACTAATGACATTTTAAATTGGCAATTGTCGGAGCAAAATTTCGTCCAACACAGGAAACGAGCGTTCTCTAAGTAAAAATAGTATTAAACTAATGGTTTAATTACAACCTTTCTTCTCCTTGATAAATTTACAAGAACCTTGAATTCTGTTGGGCTGAGTCCAACATTTGGGGGTTTTTTCTTTCCGTAATATTTTGTTTTTTTGTTTTGGTTTTTTCTTTTGTTTGTATTTTTTGTTTTTGTTTTTTTTTTTTTTGTTTTTCCAGGTTCTTGTTGCATGTTGAGTAGAATCGGTTTTAGTCATTATCATTTTAATTGTTGGGGATATATTGTCCGAATAAAATTTTCATGGTCTGAATTAGCAGACCAAATGCTGTACTTGGACTGAATTTGATAAAGTTTATCACTCTACTATGCGAACTTTTTTTTTTCCCTCTCCAAAATGTGAGAATAAGCTTTACATGCCCTTTTGTTTGAAGTTATTTTTTCTGTTTTAATCCACATGAAATTCACATGTCAATAACGCGACTTTTGTATTGTGTCATTTGTTTTCATCTCCTTGTCAGTAACTGTTGTGATTTTCTGAAGCTAATTGCAGGGTAGCACCAGAAGTATCAGCAGGTTCTTTGTTGGACTCATTAGTCTTGAAGCCGACGTTTAAAGAAGCTTGGTATTTGAGTCATTCCCAGAGTTCCTAGCAAAAAACATAGAACCTTAGCCAAAAATTACCCGTGTATGACTTGAATTCTTGTTCACTATAACAACCAAAACATCCCGTTTTGACCCAGTATAACAAGCCAAACCCAAACTTCACAAGCTTGAGGCTCATCCGGAATGCTCGCAAGATTGCAGAGGGCTAGGCCATTTTCTGTTTCAAAAACCGATGTCAATCCTTTGCGCTACCTCTTGTTTAACCAGCTATGCACCAAGATTGAGTCAACCCAAGTTCCAGAATCACCCGAGCTTCCGAGTTGGGCCAAAGCTGATCCTGCAAGTGCATGTGAAGATGATGATTTTGTAATCCCTTCTCTTGCTAATTGGATTGAGACTAGGAGCATTGATGACCCTGGTAAAGTTGTTCAACAATTTCTCTATGAAGCGACTGAGTTGGATGTCGATAAGATGAGTAAAATTCTAAAGAACAGGTATTCATCACCGGAAGAAGCAGCTCAAGCCCTTGATGGATGTGGTTTTAGTGTATCAGAAAATACAGTGGAACAGCTTTTAAAGAGATTTAGCCATGAGTGGGTCCCAGCATTCGGTGTTTTCGAATGGGCAAAAGTGCAGGCAGGTTACCAGCATTCCCCTGAGTTGTATAACCTTATGGTTGATATCTTAGGCAAAGCAAAGCAGTTCCACCTTATGTGGGAGCTGATCGAGGAAATGAACAATTTGGGAGGGTACGTTTCATCGTTAACGATGGCCAAGGCAATGAGGAGACTTGCAAGAGCTCGTAAGTATACAGAAGCTATCGATGTATTACGGGGAATTGAGAGATACAGTTTAAGGAAGGATGTCACCGCATTGAACTATCTTATGGAAGCATTGGTCAAGGAGAACAGTGTTGAGCATGCCTACGAAGCTTTCTTGGAGTTCAAGAAATCAATACCTGTGAATGATCAAAGTTTCAACATTTTGATAAACGGGTGGTGCAAAGCTAGGCAGTTGGACACTGCAAGGAAGAGTATGGAGGCCATGGAGAACCATGGGTTTCAACCTGACACGTTTTCTTATACTTGTTTCATCAACGCATATTGCCACGACAAGGATTTTCGGAAAGTTTATGCGCTTCTAGACGAAATGAAAGACAAAGGCTGCACGCCAAGCATTGTCACGTACACCATTGTGATGCACGCTTTGGGGAAGGCCAAACAAATCAATGAAGCTTTGGAGATTCATGAGAAAATGAAAGAGAGTGGTTGCGTTCCCGATACATCTTTCTATAACTCGCTGATTTTCATACTTGGCAAAGCAGGAAGGTTGAAGGATGCCCGGGAATTGTTTGATGATATGCCGAAGCAAGGAGTTATTCCGAACATGCTGACATATACTACAATGATTTCTTGTGCTTGTGACCATTCGCTAGAAGAGGAAGCGCTGAAGTTGCTCAAGAAAATGGAAGAAGAGTCGTGCAGGCCAGATATTGAAACTTACGCTCCCTTGTTGAAGATGTGCTGCAAGAAGAAGAGGATGAAGGTGCTCTACTTTCTGCTAAACCATATGTTTAGCAACAACGTGAGCATCGATGTCGGGACGTATTCACTTCTGATTACCGGGCTTTGCAAGAGCGGGAAAATCGAACATGCTTGCTCTTTCTTTGAGGAAATGGTTTCCAAGGGAAAGGTTCCTCGGGACAGCCCATACAACAGGTTGGTAAAGGAACTCGAGGCCAGGAATATGGTAGAAGCTAAGGAAAATATTGAGAAGTTGATGTTAAATGCAAAGGAAATTACTTCTTAGTATATCTTAAGATTTATGATAATATTTGAAATTGGCAATGCTAAAGGTTTCTTTTGGTTCTCGAGGAATATTTGCAGTTTTTAAATTTGCTTTGGATTGATTTGTTTGGATTATTCTCCTTTGGATTGTCTAGAACTGCAGATTTTCTCCCCTTAAAAAAAAAAAAAAATGAATTGCAGAGTTTCCAAAAATATAAGATTGCCAATTAATATGTAAACTAGTATTTTTACTTCTTTCGAATTGGTCAAAGAATACAAAGAATATTTGATTTGATACATCAGCTTGGTGGGCAATTAACGAGTAGAACCAACGTAGAGCCTCTACTAATGCTCTGTACTGTACAGAAATTTCCCTTTTTTGTAAAAACTACATGAATCTAAAAGAATGATGAGGCGAAAAACTCGACTCACAAATATTCTCTAGCCTTTGGGATAACAAGGAAGCAGTTTTTTATGGACTTGAACGTTGCCTCGACCGTCTTACCCTTACGGATAGAGACTGCAATTTTTGTATGTTGAACTTTGGCTTCTCCAACCCAAATCTTTCCAGGAACTCCTCGATCAACCTGCAAGTTGGATATGGAACAAATTAGATACCGAAGTCTATAGCTGACTTCTAAAAAGTCATGCGAAACAGGCCCGATATGTCAGGGCACATTTCTACTTACGAGCTGCAGATGCTTTTCTGTGCTGAAGCCACCTCATGGTCCGGGAAAGAGCTCTCCAATCGGAAACTCAACCAAACATAGAGATCCAACACCTTTGGTACATGTACAGAAAAGAGAAATTTAGCAGAACTTAATCCATCGAGGAAAAACATGTTTTCTTACGGAACAAGTTTGATAAACGTTGAGCTCTAATTTTCTATATTACCTTGTGAATTGATTCAAGTTCCTTGAGCTCAATTTGTGATTTTGGAACCTCAAGCATCCCCGGTCTAAATATCTCTCGAAGCCGAACAATACCCTTTTTTGCATAATTTTCCGCAAACTGAACATGATAGATAGGCCATATAAGTTTCTACATTAAAAACTAATGTTGATAAAGAAAGTCACTGACTCGTCATTACCTGCGTAAGACCCTGAGCTGAAATGTCATCATCCATGTCAACTGGGCTGCCCGTTACAAACATTAGTGAGTCTTAACCACGACTACATAATTAAATAAAACAAAGGAAAAAAAGTACTTATTGAATTTCATTTACCAACAAAACTTCTATCCGCCAACAACATAAAGTAGAAACCTAACGACTGTAAAACTAAAAGAAATCGGAAAGAGTCTGGTAACTAAGTAGGTAAAATCTTTTGCTTGTCGAATCAAGATGCACAGAATCAAATGTTGTTTTCATCAAGATTAAAGGGGGGTATATAAGAAGAAAGGAATTAATTCTAAGTCGTTTTTTCCTCGTTCAACATGACAAATATATAAAGTCAAAGACGTTTTTCATTACCTGTTACAGAAAAGGTACTTATCCTCCAAACTAAGAGGTAGCTGATCAATAACAGCAGCAACTTTCTGAAACAAGGTGAAATGAAAGTTTGAGTACAAATAAGGAAAAGCGACAGCAACAAAAGATCACATTTGGACATGATTCTCCTTGATGGCTGGAAAAAGGAACGCGGAAGACAATCGTACCATCATTTCTTCGGAATCGGCAATGAAATAACTTGCAGAAAGTTTGGCGTTCTCTACAAAATGCTCCTGCCAAGCAAGTAGAAACAACATATGCATAAATATACGGACATATATACCAAAGAGCAGAAAGGCTTAATTCTCATTGGGTTTGTGTAGTACAATGATTTAGAAGTAAATTTACGATTTCAAAATATGGTACGAGGGGAATTTGGATTCAACTCCCACCAAGTTACCATTTTGACAAACAAAACAGGGGGGCATGCAGAAATAGAAATCAAGATATGAACCTACCAATATCTCATAGAAGCCACTTCTTGGGTGTAAGCGCGAATACATATTCATGAGATCAAAGGTTGGAAACAATCCAGCTCTCTGCATTAATAGTCCACACCAGTTTAGAGAGAGTTTCAAAAAACCAAACACCTCAACGACATACCAAATCTAGACGAGAATATTGCCCGTTCTCAATGACAAATGAAAGTTCCATGGAGAGGCCATCTGAGTTGAAAATTTACCTCTAAAGTTGGTGATGGGGATTTCAGTGATGAATGAAGCAAAGGTAGATAGTGGGCATCCATACAAGTCACTTCGCCGATGGGAAATTTTGATCTGTACCTGCCAGCTCTCCCTATAAGCAAAAATAAGATATATGAATGTAGCTATATTAAGTAATAACAAGGAAAAATTTCCAAGTAACCATAATAGATTACAGCGTTACTATTTTCTACAAAGACACTTTGTGGCACCAAATAAACAATTTCAACATATGTATATGTCGGTAGTCTTTTTAGGATTCTAACCAAATCTCTGAGTCTTGATGGAATCTTCGATGATTTTTAAACTAGTGATGCTAATGATAGAAAGTTCAACGTAGGATGTCAAATGTTCTCAAAGCAGCGAGTTGGCATTCAAGGCACCTGCAATTTGCTTGATCTCTGATACAGTGAGCTCCCGCTCTTCGATACCATCAAATTTCTTCATTGTTGAGAATATGATCCTTGAGATATTCAGGTTAAGGCCCATCCCAACGGCATCACTAGCCACGAGAACATCGAATTCGCTGCTTTCATCGTTGAACCTCGAAGCCTGCAGTCCTAGAAAGACATGTTATTTTGTGAACGGCTTACAGGCCAAGAAAGATGGAAATGCATAAATCCCGGGAATGCTGTGCGGTAGTACTTAGCACTTGCAATTTCAAATAGATAATGAAAAAGCATACTTACGGTGAGGTGCTATTACCTGTCTTGTCCGAGTTTCTGGAGGAAGTGAGCCATAAACTACTGAACAAAGATGCTTCCTTCCCTTTTCAATTTGTTTCTAGAGATTAAAAAAAGGAAAAAGGAAAAAAACCAACAAGGCAACAAAAATTAGTCAACCAGTAGAATAAGATAAAACATGATAAACACGTGAAGAAATCAGAAAAGATTACAAAAACCCAAAAGCAAAACAATAAAATAGTAAAGAAATGTGTTCTTTCAGAACAGACTCATGGGCGAAAAAGTTGAAAGAATCTTGGAAGCCAAACCAATTGAGACTAAAACCTCATCCGCATGATAAGAAAATCATCAAACTATGAGGATTAAAATGAAGAGAAAAAGAAAAACGAACACTAACCTTTAATTCATATATTTTCTTGCGTGAAAAGGACACAATGCAATCGCCTGTTCGAATATTTTTGTAGGATCCAAGAGGGACCTTCAGTGGAACCAATGGTGAAAGTCTGTCATAATATTGAACCTGAGATGGAACAGAAAATGGTTATAGTTTGGTGGGAAAGAAACTACATCAAAAATGTGAAATGAAACCAACAACTTAGCATTGCATTAATGACCTCGAAGTGACGGTGTTATATGTATAAGTATACTCAATGTAATGACATAAAAAAACTTGGGTCATTAGATTCTCGTTCATTACAGTTGATAGGCATTTCTTTGATTATCAGAAGAATATTCATACAAGGAATCAAAATCTTAGCCAGCTAATAATTTTGACAGTAAAGAATGTTGCTGGCTAATTCAAAGGAAAATGCTTTTTGGAAAACAAAGATCTCATGTGATTTGAAAATATTGTATTAAAAGAAACTTTGATATACCATAAAGCTTATCATCAAGATTTATTCTAAAATGGGATGGTCCTCTGGTTGACTGCTTCCACTATTCCTCTTCGTGTAACAAACATCACAACGTGCAGAGTGATTACGAGGGACCAATAGAATATGCATCTTTAGGAAATAGAAACAATAAGCGAATATAAGTTTACTTTATGGACGGTCATCTAGAATGATATCACAAACCTAGCAAGAAAAATGTTAGTCTAAGCCAACCAAAAAATTTACCTCAAAAATTTTTTGATAAGGAAAAAAAATTACCTCTAAATGATCACCAGTGACACTGAGTATGTCCTGAATTAAGGAAACAGCAGCTGCATCCCCACAAACATGGATTTCATCGGCAGATATTCCTAATAGAGCACGTGTAAAAGAACAGCCCCTTGTTCTACAACCCAACATCTGAAAAATAATCAAAGGTAAAACATAAACAAAGAGTCCAATAATTCCTTTTGTGCCTGAAAGGGTCACATTTTCGGCTATACCACAAATTATTTGATGTTAAAAAGTAACTCCTATCATTATAACAGTAATTTTGGTAGAACAGTATCGTTTAGAGCTTGACAAAATATGAGAAGCATACAATCTGATTCGTTAATACTAGACGCTTAATCCATTAATATTGAGCAAATTTATGTGGCTTTTAATCACAATTTACATATTACCCAATAGTCTCCTTTTTATATGGAATAGACTGAATTATACTCCTTTAAATATATGCACTTCTACTGAAACTCATCCCTCTTATGAAGAAACGGGAATTATTGCAACTTGTTTGATGGAAGGTGAATATCTAGAGTCTACATAGTACATAGACATTCTACATGCCTGAATCTCATCAATAACTGCACAATCATAGTTAGAGGCCACATCAGCCATTTCAACCGTAACAGCCTTGTGCTTTGCACCCTCAATCTCCTCTCTTTCTTGTCCAGTAATTAGATCACAAGGAACTTTTGCCTTGTTCAATCGTTTTGCTACCTCCCAAGCCAACAATCTCAAAGGAGCACAATACATTCCTGCAAAGAAACAAAACAAATAAACAAACTTTCTAGTTTATTTCACACAATTATACTCCCTCACTTTTACCAGGACCAACTCCGAAGTCGGTGTTCAAACATACCAGACGCACTTGACTCGAGTCTCTTCAGAGCATGATGAGTCTTGCCACTATTTGTGGGACCCATGTGCAAGAAAATCTTGCGCTTCTTCCTTCGAGCATTAGGGTACCATGTATGAGGACGTCTGGAATTAGCAGAAACCTCGTATTAGGATAGTTTTAGAAGATAGCATCTAGTAGATGCTTTGTAAAATAAACATGATCACGACTTATCAGTTATAGGAAGCACAGAGAAAAATGGCAAAACAGAGAAAAGGGAGAAGCGCTTGTCAAAATGTAGAATGTATGATGAAGAACGAGATTAGGGTATTACGAATTTGACTTGTACATTTGCACCCCAGAAGATGTCAAACAATAATATCAAACTCATCTGGCAGAACTCATGAAATTATGGAGATTTTCTTGGTTCCAAGCATGTTGATATTTAGTTCTGTTTTTATCTATTTAAAATAAAGAGCTACACAGTCAAACTTACGTCAGGTCCAAACAATCAAACTTTGAGGAGCCACTGGAGCTTGTAAAATCAAGATTCGTGTAACGGCTGGAGGCACTGAACTGCCTTATCGCATTCGAAACACTAACTAAAGCTTCATTTTTCGATTCCGAGGGCAGAGGAAAAGGCTGTGTTATACCTGCTAAACCAGTAAGATGGTAAAATTCAGAAAAGCATTAAAACCAATTATAAGTTTCTAAAAGTTCAGTCCAGAAATTAATTGGTTCTACAAACATATGACTAATTTAATTTAACAAAAAGTGTTAGTTATTAAAAAAAAATCTACCATCTTTGCTCAACAATACAACATATCATCTTTGCTATTATTCCATTGGTCAAAATAATAATGTATATATACTTATGTACTCGACCTTTATATATACTTATTTATTTGTTAACATTTACACAAGTCAAACTCATTGAGACAAACAGCTGATTATGAGCATTAACACGTAGCTTCCCACAAAAAAAAATTTTTTTTTCCGTTTAAATTTTATAAACACCAAAACAATCTTTATATTCTCAGTTCTGGGTCTCTTAAGAAATAGATTGTGAACAAAAAAAAAATCCTAACTTTCACATTGCAATGCCCACAATCAGCAAATTCCTTAAAAGAGTCGACTATTATGATCCTTTAAAGAACATAATCTGGAATCAAAACGACAACCCAAGAGCTTGTTCCCTATTTCCCAGCTACCAAACAAAGAAATTCTATTAAAAAAAAAAAAAAAAAACTGATAGATGAATAAAGAACAAACCGTGGACAAGACGAGAAACTCCCAAGGTTGAAACTTTTCGGCGTAGTAACGACGATGCCATTCCTTTATGCAAACAATTGGAGGGAAAAAAATTTTAAGGAAGTAAATCTCAAACAACAGGGAAAAACTCAATATATGTTTATAAATATATTTATACACATATATGGATATAGATATATTCGAAACGTTTGGTTCTCCACTTTTGGAGAACTTTTGTCGCCGAATTCCCCTGTGCCTTGCCAGCCCTTGCTGCTCTCACACGCCGACTTCAAGTTTTATTTTTTAATTTTTTAATTTTTGTTATTTTTTTTAACTCCATTTTTGGTAACTTACCATCTCTGGTTTCTTTAGGAGCCAACGGAACTCTTTCCTCTGTTCGTGTTGGCTCGTACTTGTAAGTTCGATGTCGTTCATAGAGTTAACGACATATTGTTTGAGTTAAAGTTTGATGTCGCTCCTACAAGATGATGAATCATTTAGGGGAAAATACTGAAAACACCCCTATGTTTAATTTAAATCCCACTTTTAACCGTTTTATTATACCAATGCCCAAAACACTCCATGTGTTTGTAAAATTAGTCACAAAACATTCCTTGAATAAATTAAAAATTTTAAAAGATTAAGATTATCCTTACCAATCTATCTTAAATGTTATTTCAAAGAAGACTTGGTTAAAAAATTGATTAAAAGAATTTTAAAAGATCACATAATATTTAGTTCAAACAAATATTTCAATTATTTAGAGAATATTTTAAGTTTCGTGATTGATTTTATTTAATGGTTTACTTCAGTGAAATTATTAGAGGTTGGAAAGAATAAACTTAGTATTTTCAAAAAAAAAAAAATTTAATTGCTTCATATAATATGTAGTGACTAATTTTGCAAAAATAGGGGTGTTTTGGGCGTTTGACTAATAATACGAGCAAAAACGATATTTAGGCTAAATATATGGATGTTTTGGGTGTTTTCCCAATTATTTAAGAGTTTGATGTCGTTTCTAAGGATAATTAGCTTTAGAGGTTAATTCTTTTGTCGTTTAGTTTTGTAATACTTTAATGTCGCTCTTTAAGAAACATTTGTAAACTAAACGATGCATAATTTGTCACCTTAAAGAGGGAAAACAAGAAGAAATAAAAACCTCTGTTGAACCACGTCTGTTTGTTATAGATTATTTATTCTCAAGTAGAAAACGATTGATTGATGGTAATTTGCTGCATTTGTGTCCAAAAAACGACACACCGTTTACTTTGCCGAAAAAACACGACCCGTCGTTTTCTGTTCAATGTTCACTCTCTTGAATCAAAATGCCTTGAAACGACATATGGTTTGATTTGTAGCTAAAGCGATATTATTGTTTAGAAGGATTGACGTTTTTTGCTGTCTTTTAAGTCGATAAAACAACACGTATTTAAACTACAATAAAAATGTTGCATGCCATTTTCCATTCAAATTTACTGTCGTTCATGCCAAGAAACGATATGTGAGTTAGTGGCTAAAGGTTTTGTTGTCGTTTGACCTTAACGGCATGTCGATTTGATCTTCAAACTATCATTCTTAAATGTCAGACCTACATGTAGATAAACATGCAGATAAACAAAAATATTAATAACACTCATGATGATAATATAACGATAGTGAATGTCTTTTTAAAATCTCTTTTGATCTTAATATTAATGTTCAAATCCATAGTATTTTCATTTTGAGGTCCAATCTTAAAAGTTTAGTCTTACTTTCACTAGTGGTTCTAATTGATTTTCAAATGAATAGTATATAGAGGTGTGAGGACACCACTGAATTTTTTTTTTTTAGTGCAACAAAAAAAAAACAATAAATAAAATTGTTAGTACTAGAGTGAAGATTTTGATGCATAAATCAAATTTATGTCAAAAGTCAACAAAAATTTTATCTAATTTTTAAAAAGTCAAACAACTATAATCTATACACGAAATGCATGATTGGTTTCTGGATTGAGACTCATCATGCTTGGATAAATCTTAGTGGGTGATTATGACACGGTATGAAGTGTGAGTGGATCCATTGACATTATTTCAAATGAATTTGGACCCCCCTTTAAAGGGTTCAAGGTCCAGTGACCTTTTTCTAAATACTTTAAGATTCATGCTTCTTCTTTCTCCTTTAAAAATCAAATCAAGAGAGATGCAATTCTAAGAAAGAAACATTAGGAACATAAATTTTTTTTTTCTCTAAAGAGAGAAAATTAAAGGGAAATCTAGAGAAATACGCCTCTTGTGGAGTGTTAAAGATTTATGACCTTTCCTAAATTTTGTAAGGTTTCTATTCTCATTTTATCCCTTCATTTAAAGAAACTATGCTACACAACATGTTTATAAAAGTATAATTGAAACATAACATTTTTCAACTTTTCTAAAAATAACATAATTACATAGATCAATATGATTTTCAGGTTTTATGCTAGAGAATTAGGAAATAACATAAAAACTAAGAAAAATAAAACTAAAGATGCGACTCTGAATTAGACATATAGCATGATATGTTCAAATATAGCCAAAAAAAATATTTTATAACTAACAAAACTTCATATTATTGTAATAGCTACTAGATAATTTTGTGATATAAAACGTTATAATCATATACTAAGTACAACATAATTATGTTATTGTAAAATATTTCTAAAAAAAAAATACCATATTTCAATTTCACTTCCACTCTAATTTTTATGTCATAAATTGTATTTTCTCGTTTGAGTATCCAAGCCCAATGGCAAACGCTAGTGACTCATTGGGTTGGCCCAAGTCAAGTCAACAAACACAAAACTCATCCACCTTGATTTTGCTGAGTCTGTGACAAATGGACAAATATTCCACTAATACTCTTTTAAGATCGAGTAATCTTGATTTTCCTAAAAACAAAACAATGATAATAATAATTAAGCGATGAATCACTGCATCAATTTAACTCAAATTTTTCGCAAAAGGTTTATTAGGAGACAAAGATTTCATATACTCTGCCTCATGAAGTGCACAATGAGAATTAAACATTCCCCAAGAATAATCATCACAATGCTTCCGTTTGACGCACAAATTTGGAATAAAATTTTTAAGTTGAAATTGGTTGACTTTTCAGAAATAGTTATAATTTTTTTTTGACTTTTCCAAAAAAAAAAAAAAAAAAGAGAGAGAGAGAGATAAAAACTGAGATGAGAACTTTAGATTTAAACCAAGCAAAATGAAAACTAGGATTAATTACATACAATTTTCTCTAAGCTAAGCTTATATATATATATATATATATGTAAAATATATAGATTTAACGAGACAAGTTTTGTCCATATACAACCATGGTGTGGAAATTGGAACCTCAAACATATATACCCCGGTGGGTGACAATGAAAGCACACGAGGGAAGGAGGTTCATGGAGGACAAAGACATTAAAATCAGACACAACCTCATGATTTTGATGGGCAATAATATTATATATACATATATATATATATATTATTAAATGGGGTGATGTAATGCGTTGACGAGCAAGCTAAGGTAAGAGAATGACTACCACAAATG
>JAFMPE010159974.1:0-12459 GCA_024759925.1 Ficus religiosa
TAATGTTCAGGATTACCATCCTTCTCTCTGTAGTGAGAGAACTTGTGTTTATGTGAACAACCTTGTGGCTGTTGCATAGTTTACCATAGTACTCTATGAAGATTTTCTTACATTTCATAATGTTGCTTTACAATTATTTTCAGTCTAAACTCGCCGAAGACAAAGTTCTTCAACCCAAGGAGAATGATAAAGAATTCAAATTAGAATATTTGAATTTAAAACTATATAGTTAGTTATTAGAGTATATTTAATCTTTGGTATTTAATTAAATTTTATATTTATGTTTGTCTTTTAGGATTATTTAAAATATTTAGAATATTTAGTTCAGTTTATCTCATTATTGTAATTCTCTGTAAATCGTTGAATGGTTGTAGTTGTACAGAGAGGGTTGATTGATAAATAGATATTGAGTTTCTAGTTTTCTTCTCTTGAGTTCTTGTTCTTGATTTTATACATCTCTTCTAGTTCTATTTCTACCTCTCTAACTATTTTATTCTCTTCTTGATTTTGTCTATCCCATCTAGATTGTACAACTTCTACCCCGTCCTATATCATACAGTTTTCTTAAAAATTGTCAATCATTGGCCACTAGATGAATGATCAATTACTAATTCGTTATGATTAATCATAGTTTTACGTAATGAGGGTTCGAATCCATCTCTTTCATGATTAATTGGATCTAATTAACTATGATCAATCAATATTTTAATAAGCATCGATCACAAAATAAAATAAAAGGAAGGTTGGCCATTTTTTAAATAAGACCACCGGACCTAATTTCTCATGGTTTGTTTTTTGTTTGTAGTTTACTTCTTCTAGTCCTATTGCATCTATGTTATGTCATGCAACTTAAATCGAATTATCCTATGAACAATGTTAATAATGGAAATAAATAATTAAATAAATTATTTTAGGTAAAAAATAATAATTTTACAGAATTGTGTTAAAAATTTTACGTAAGTAAGAATTAAATAAATATCATTTGAATAGTTTGATACCATCAAAATATGATTTTACTTCAGCAATGTATCATCAATTAAACAGTTATATTTAACTTAAATTAAAATAACGCTATTTTGGTCAAATTATGTTCCCCCCATTCCATAGTTAATCAAAGTAATTATGTCTTTTTTTTTTAATATTTATATTTCATAAAATAATTCCAAGCATTGTTTAATCTTTCCATTCAATTCCTATCGCATTGCTATTGTATTAGCTAAGGGTGTTCATTGAATCTGTGAATCCCTTCAATTCAGTCTAATACGACGGATTAAACTAGATTGAGGAACTAACAAATTAGTAACGGATTGAAATTTTCTCAATTCAAAAGTTACGGTGGATTGATTCATGGATTAAGAATTTCCCAATTCGTTAAATGTGTGAATCCGCAATCTTTATATAGATTTACTTCACAAATTTTTTCTTAAAATATTTTTAATAATTACGGATCTCTATGATGAAGTTTGAGTTGGAAATGATGATGCTGAAAATGCTGAATTGATAACCGTGGGATTTAGTCAAACTACTTGTAGGTTAGCATGTGCAAAAATATTGATATTAGATGAGCTGCCTTTTCTGTGTTGAGAAAGGATTTAAATCCTTCTATAGTGTTGCATGCCCTAATAAGTTTGAGCCCCCCATCATGCATTACACTTGCTAGAGATATTAAGCAATTGTTCAATAATGAGAAACAAAAGCTGAAGTCATTTTTGGCTCTGTGGTTCTAATTGTTAACTTTATAGATGCTAATTGGATCATGCAAAGACAGATATTGAATTTTTGCCAAGTCCCTAATTACATAATTACATATATTGTAATTTTATTGAACTATTTTAAATTTAAGTATTTTATTTTAGTTTCAAGAGTTTATGAATTGACTCTGTGAATTTAATCCATATAATTCGATGTTTACGAATTGGATTAAAATGGATTGAGTCTCACAGATTGCTAATAGATTAAGATTTATCCAACCTGAAGGTGGTCACGGATTGAACCATGGATCAATCTCTAATCAGTATAATCTGGTCCGTGAACACCCCTAGCATTAGCATTTTAGTAATGCAACCAAAACTCAGCCTTACATTAATCCTTATTTTATGCTGTATGCCTCTGACATCCAAACTAAACAAATTATGAGAGGAAGTTCAACCGTACCTTTTCTGAATCAGAAGCTTATTTACCCTCGTGCTACCAAGTTTTCCCTTTCTAACTTACGTATAAACCCAAAACCAAACAATAATTTCAAAGACAAGACCAGAACTTGTGGCCTTCCGACAAGCGCAGGCGATAATTAGAGTGACCTCACCATATACTGGATTTTGGCAAGACGAACAGGGATAGATGGGAAGAAAGCCAACCTAATCTATTACCTACATAAAAAATGGTCGCTACGTGACAACTCCAATGCCCTCCATGTACTTTGCTTTACTTGTCTATTTCGCATGCTCTTATAACTAATAATGTTGAAAAACACAAATGAACCCTAGCCTAGAGACAACGTTTTTAAATCAAGATACCTCGTTTGCTTAGCTTTGACTAACAATGTTTTAAAATGCATTCCACCACATTTATAGATTGTGAGAAAGAAACCTGTCCCCACTAGTCCAGGACTGGTTTACTGGACAAAGAATAATTATTATTAAGGATAGGATAGCTTCGTCATTTTAAAAAAGAAAAAATACATTAAACATCATGCAAGTATACCAATCACCAATAATTGCAAAATGCACTAGTCACGGAATAGATACGAGGACATAGCATAACAGGCTCACACGGTAATCGGCTCGGTGGCTTTCTGTAGCCATGCTTTCTCGGATTCTTCAAGGTATGGAGCTAGAATATCCTTGCACTTTGAATGGTAGGAATTCAACCAACCCAACTCTTCAGGTGATAACAGGCTTAGGTCTATTAGCTTTCTTTGATATGGTGCCTGGAAATTATCAAATGATAGAAAAATGTGAATGGCTTAAAGGTTAAGTAGAAGCAATAATAAACAAAGCAAAAGACATAATTGATTGGTTTGTTACAGAAAATAACAAGCTTACCCAGGTAATATGCTCGAATGACAAGTAACCTTTGCCATCAAAATTGAATTCTGTATCAGCTTCCTTGACTATAAGAACATTCTCCAACCTTATACCGAATTTCCCATCCTCGTAGTAACCAGGTTCTGAAAGATGCAATTGTACGTACCAAAAATAATATTCCAGCGATCAGCGAAGCATATTGATAATGGGCATATACAGAAAATCATTTCGAAATTAAAAAGAAGGCAGAAAGCTGTGTAACTACGATGCATGATCTATGATGGAAAATAGAGTTAACGAGTTTGATATAAAGGAATGTTTACAAAGAAACTAACCATCTGTTACAGTCATACTGGCCTGAAGTGGCACATTTCGAGCCTGCGGTCTAAAACTAATTAAGTGGGGTCCTGTGCAACCGGAGTAATCAGAACCAAGAAAAATGTAATACTATATGGACAGATTACATTAACAAAAAAGGGTAAAGTCCAAACAATCTTATTTATCACTAACCTTCATGAACGTTTAGGTAAGATCCAATTCCATGGCCAGTACCATGTCGATAATCCAGACCATTCTTCCACAATGGAACTCGAGCAAGAATGTCAAGGGCGTGACCTGCATGAAAGCATATCAAGTGTTTATGTCCCTTCATATTAAAGAGATTATGCATTTGCGATATCTTATAAGCGAAAAAAATGAAAACGAAGAAGAGAATAAATAAATCGAAATACCATTAGTTCCATTAGGAAACCGGGCAACCCCAAGCACTATATGACCCTTGAGGACCTGCAGAAATTGCAGCAAAAACCAAATAAGTACCTTAGGGCCTAAGAAAAGTATAACAAAAACAAAAAACAAGTTACAATTCTTCTCTCAAAAAATTTAAATGTTCTCATAGACAAGCTGAAGATGATTTAAGCCAACAAAACATCCAAGGAAGAATTCTGAAAGCAAGCGATAGAAAGAAAAGGCACTTACAGCTGTGTAGCATGCTTTTTCATGTGCTGATGGCTTTCCAAAATGAACTGTCCTTGTTATATCCGTTGTTCCATCCAAGTACTTCATAAACGCAATCGACATCATCAATATAAGAATAGATGCGTCATTGTTGAATGATCGTACCATGTGAAACTAGTTCCTTATTCCAGTTAATTGGCATGGCTAAAAGTATGTGTGAAGTATGATAACTGACAAACCTGTGCTCCTGAATCAAAAAGATAGATGCTCTTCGGATTGAGCTCAGCACAAGTTTCTGCACGTGGTCCATAATGGATGATTGCAGCATTTGGACCGACGGATGAAATAGTAGGAAAACTTAAGCCTCTAAAATGCTGCAAACATAGCAGGAAAAACTCCTTTATAACATTAACCAATGTAAACATACTTGTCATTCTAAACTGTCTTACATTGGTCATACACCATCAAATGTATTAAGCAAGTAGGTAGCACGTGGTTCAAATCAAACTACCACCATCACAACTAGAGACCGAATTGTAATTTTTAATAATAAACAGAAACTTTCATCAGAAGCAAGTACCTCTTTCGAGGCTCGAAAACCTTCCAGTTTATCACTCACAGTGACTTCTGTTAGTTTCGTTTCCCTGTGACAGTTCATCACAAAACAAGTCAAACTAAAGGCAAGTGTCAAAGTCATGCTAATATACTTATATGCAACAACTAACTAAGAAGCTCGCAGAACAGAACAGTTCTGAAGATCTTCTGGCAACAGTCGGAAACTTATTTTACATGTAGAAGGTAATCTAGCACAAAGAATAATCACAGGTGTCACAGGACAAACGAATCCTTTTGCCATAAATATAGATACACAAAGCTGTTCACACCACAGACCATAAAAACCCTTTTGAGTACTAAAACAAATCACATCTATGAAATGTTGAAACACTCTACCTCAAGCTACGGGCAAACCTCAAGACATCTCCATGTTGAGAAGAAAATCAATTCAAAATCAGAAGTCTTTAATTCAGACTGAAAAACAACTTACGGGATCTTTTTCTCATTCGCACTCTCTCCCTCCAAAAAGTAACCAGAAGCACCGTATATCTCCTGCATCTGCATATTTGCACAAAGTTTAGGCATTAGTACCAGAAATTTGATACTGTTGCATTTTAAAAATCGGAAAGTCGGATCGTAAAAATGAAGAAAATCAGTTAGGCAATGTAATATAAATACCATACAGTAATACCTGCTTATCCAACCAGACAAGATATTGCACAACTGCTGCACCATCCCGAATATGTGCCTTCTTTAATCCATCCAACTCGATTGGGTTCTAAAATCAAAGAGCCAGACAAGAAATCATAAATACATTGAACTATTCAAATAGAGCTAGTTGCTTCGAATTAAAAATTAAGGATCTTATATACTTAAGACGAGATCAACTGAAGATATAAATGCGCATGTCAGTGATTCAATCCACTGGAATTCTTGGTCTAAGAGAGAACGGAAAAGTAAAATCATTTCCTAGTATCATGAGGAAGTAAAAGAAATTTGTCACCTTTAAAGCTTTAGCAAGGGCCAAAGGCGACGGCTGCAAAAGGACTTTTTCAGAGTTCAGTTTTGTATACAGAGCATAGCAGCATGACCCTGGGTCAGCCCATACAAGGTCGTTCTTGTTCTCTTCTGCTTCATAAGTACCATTTCCGACAATCTTGGTCTCACCAGGTGTGAGATCAGATTCAAGCAAGCTGACATCTGAGCCTACTGCATTGTACTCCCGAACTTCAACGCCATTCTCCCCCAAGTGATGGGATACCTGGCATACATGACACACATTTATTAGATTATTGCTAGCAAAACCTAACAAGATTCACTTAACCTATAAAGCTGATACTTCAAAAAAAATGTTGAGCTTGTGGAGCCACGTGGATTGACCTTGAGGATGAAACATAATAAATTGTGCGCGCGTTAATTTTGTCCGTTTTCTGTGACTTCGCTAACCATCAAAAACCATATCGAGCTATCACTAGTAAATCACTAAAGCTATCTATATTATTTACACAAGTAAACTTCAACCATTCCTCCTGATTTCAAAGAGTATTCATCAAACAGAAAGAGTGCTTCACTCTACAATATTGATGGCAGCCTGAGAATACGATAAATGATTTAACTGACCTCAGAAGAAACCTTCCTCTTGTCCACATAAAAGAAAGCTGAATCTAATGTCACTATTGCATATGCATGGACAACTGGACAGTAGGACACATCACTCCCACGAATATTATACAGCCAAGCAACCTGAAGAACAGAAACTATGAACGATTACATGACAAAATCCAGATAAAACATTTAAATGTAGTAAATCATGTAACAAGAGTTGTAAGATTCTGGGGAACTGACAACATAGACTCACCTCATCAAGTGTTGTTAAGATTATACCACGAGCCTTTCCTTGTGTAAGCTTTTGTCTTAGATCCTTCAATTTCTCTTCTACAGAACGACCAGCAAATTGCAATGGATGGACAATGACAGGGTTTATCTCCACAGGAGGTCGATCTTTCCAAACCTCATCTACCAAATTTTTGGACGTCTCAACCAACTTTTGTCCTTTCTTGGCAAAAGCACGTTCCCATTTTTGTGCCGTGTCTATCGATACGCACCAAGGGTCAATACCAATGGCTGCATTTTCAGGCAGATTCTGCAAAAGAAAATGAGCTCCTATTATATCACTAAAATGATCTCCAGAGATCAAGAAATGTGTTACATTCAAATTTCAAAATATTCCAGAAGATACAAGATATAAATTCCTAAAAGGTAGGTATTCTTATGTTTGGTTGAGCAAAAACACTTATTAATGACCATTCGTTGAATGGCTATTCCACCAAAATGTGCGATTAAGAATTCCTAAGGTGGACCAACGATTTAAAAGCTGATATCAATTAAAAAAAAACTGTATCCTGAAATACCCCATAAAGTTTTATTCAAAATCAAACAAAGGGATTGTATTGTCATAGTAGTTCTTTTTCTATTTTGCCCCATAATTAAACATAACTAAAATTGTTGTGTTAATTTCAATGTTCAACCAAACAGTAGAATTAAACAACTCATTCTATTCCTATTCTAATTCCATTATATTCCTATTCTTATTCACATTCTTGTTCCATTCTATCAAACTAAGTGTCAACTTAGTGGATATATAATTTAAATTATATCTCATGACAAATTTTCCCCCATTTCTTTTTTTAATTTTATTGTTGTACTTGTATTGAATACCATTTTACTTTAATCCCTCTCCTAAAAGAATCCCTTCCTTTTTTTTTTTTGGATTGGATCAATCCCTTCAATTGATTGTAACTTGAAATCTGAATATCCAAAAATTTTCTTCCCCTTTTCTATTGAAAAAGAAAACAAATATGGTTTTCACTACAAAAGAAAAACAAATATGGTTTTCAAGTTCATGACAAATTCGAACAATTAACTATCGATTGTAAATTCAATACAATAGCGTTTTAATTTCCAAATAATGAATAAGATTGTTTCCTGAAAGTAGAAACTCACATCTGCCGTCCAGATATCGACAGTAGGATCTTCTCCCATGCGCATAAGCGTCCACTGGTCACTAAGTTCCTGAGTTGCCTGTAAAAAATATCGTCCATCCGTCCAAAGCCGCGCCTCGGTCGTCGTTATAAGTGCCAGACCTGTTCTCATATCAAGATAACGAAAGGTTTTAGTATCCAAAGGAAATGTAAAAACTTCTAATAATCAGCATGAACTGTCAACCTCATACACTCTTTTGAACAAAACCAGTTTTAACAAGTATCAAAACAGTGGATTATTAGAAAGAAAACACACCAGCACTTCCAGTGAATCCCGAAACGAATTGACGCCTCTTGTCTCTCTCAGATACATACTCACTCTGCACAATATAAGAATTGTTAAACAGCAGAAAATCGCAAACAGATTCAGAAAACATGTCACAAAATGAAAAACATGTTATTGAAAAGAAGGCAAATAAGCTTCTTACATTTTATTGCACACGCATTAACACAAGAGGACGACCACCCGCCGTAGTTAATTCATTCACACAGAAGAAAATTCCCAGAACTCAAAACTTTTTCAATGGCCTCAATCAAAATGAAATATTCATATTTTATATAACAAAATCTGAATACATAGGAGACCAAAAGCAATCCTAGGTTCCTATCTAATCTTGAATTGTTTAACCTTAAAAACTTAAAACACATAGCAAAATCAAAACAGAAAATATGCATAATTAGATATCTGCAAATAAAATAAAACACTAAACAGCAACAACAAGAACAAGATCAAAGAGCAAAAACAGATTCACTTTTCCCCAGTCATAAGGTGATTGAGAAATCGTTTCTACCAAAAACAAATGCTTCGAATTTTGCTTTCGCGAATAAACGGACGATTTTTTCTTCTAAAAAATAAAGTAAAAAATAAATCTACAATCAGATAAGCGCAGTGCCAATTTCGTGGTCAAAGAGAAGTCATTTCCACCAACTATGATCAAAAGGACGATTTTTTATTCCCCAAAAAATAGGAAAAATAAAAAAGGAAAATCTGAAATCAATCAAGCGCAAAGCGAATTTCATGATTTAAAAAAAAAAAAAAACAACTGACAGAACCTGATGGTAATCTTCGGAAGGGACGACCAAAGCATCGAGAGGAGGAGAGTGAGACGCCATTAAAGCTCTCAAAGCAGCCAGAGTGTCTCCCATCTCTCCCTCTCTCTCTCTCTCTTTCTCTGAGTTTTCTTTAACAAATGTGAGAGACTGACGAGTCTTCACTTCAGGAGTCGGACACTTATATACAAGCAGCTTTTTTTTTTTTTTCTTTCTTTCTGTTTGAGAATTTTTTCCCTTCCCCGTTTATGTGGAATATATAACAATGTTAGGCGCTTTTCATCCTATGAATCCGACTCCCCAAAATAATCATTTTCTGTTTGGAAAACTGTTACAGTAAATAGAAATCGTATTTTACGGTTTTGACCCTTGATACACGGATGAAAAGGAAAAAAAAAAATTCGTTTAGATTACTTCAATAAATACAACAATAAACTTAGGGTTTGTTTGGTTGATTAGTTTGGGTTGAAATATTTTAGTTGTAATAGTAATTTTTGTTGACTTTTTAGATAAGACAAAAAACTTTTTCAGAAAAGACAAANGAAAACTGTTACAGTAAATAGAAATCGTATTTTACGGTTTTGACCCTTGATACACGGATGAAAAGGAAAAAAAAAAAAAATTCGTTTAGATTACTTCAATAAATACAACAATAAACTTAGAGTGTGTTTGGTTGAATAGTTTGAGTTGAAATATTTTAGTTGTAATAATAATTTTTGTTGACTTTTTAGATAAGACAAAAAATTTTTTCAGAAAAGACAAAAAACTTTTTGAGAAAAGGACAAAAATTTTAATTTGAGTTGGTAGTTTGAACTACCAATCCAAACAAGCCCTTAACTAACTCTTCGTGAAATCCTTTTGGCAATTCGTAAAAAACACCTTAACCTTTTCCTCAAAAAATAATAATAATAATAATAACTATTTTACCTTAAAAACAAGCTCATATAAAATCCCAAGAAAAAAAAAGGCTTTTTCTTTTTTTTTTTTTGCTGAAGACCCTATTTTGCATTAGATTCGGCTTTCTTCTTCTTTGTTGTCACAAGTTTCTCTTGTTTTCAACTCCCTATCTTTTCTTTCTTTCTTTCTTTTTTTTAATTTGAAAACAAAGATTTTTTTTTTAATTTAGAACGGAGGAATTCAAACTCTACACCCTTTAATAAAGTCAGGTGTAAAATTATCGCTAAGTTATGTCTATAACCGTTAAAATTAAAAATTAAACTCTATATCTTAGAACGATATAAGATGAATAAATATTAGATTATATTTGCGATCACTTTCTTGATCTTTTAAGTAAAGATATTATTGTTGTTGTTTTTTAGCATATAATTTTTTTTTTAATATACACACAAGCAAAGTTAATAATTACATGAAAAGTTATAATTTAATAAGGTTCACTTATGAGTCCACTTGATTTCTCCTCCTAAAAACGCTTGTGATTGATCTATTTTGTAAGCTTGCTTTTGTGTATATCAGAAAAATTAGATGCTATTTTAATAAATCTCATATCAATAGAAAGTGAGGACTTCGAGTATATAAAAAGATTAAATTTTAAGAGCACTCACAGATCCCAATCTCCACTAGCTTTCACATGATATACATGTGGACATCTTTTTTTCCTTAAAAAAAACCGAAAAGAATGATTAGCCTTTAAATTTTTAGATACTGTTCACAAAATTTTTAGGGAAAACTAAAAAACTCATCTTGTTTATAAAAAAACAACTTGAAAAAAAAAATTATGTTGTCTGGATAAAACTGTAAATGAGCAAAAAGACTATGATACTCTCCCGCGTTACCTGACCGCAGTGGATATATTCCTGAAAAAAGTTAAAAAAATATACATATTCCTGAAAGACGCAAAGAATATGTTTCTTTTCTTTCTAGTTTTTTTTTTTTTTTTTTTTGGCTAAACATGTAAAAAAAAATGATTTTGATAACGAATTTATGCTTGTCACTAGATAATAGTTTGAACTGTTACTAAAATAAAATTTCAAAAAAATAAAAATAAAATAAAAAAGCTGAGGATAGTGGGTTGGGAAAGGATGCTTCCTACAGCAGATAAACGACATGAATTGGTAGTTGTCCTGCATGTGGTAAACAGCATGACATCATACATTAACACGGCATGTACTTTTCTACAAATGTTTATGTCGTTCAGTAAAACGACAAGTCGTTTATGTTGTATGCCATTTTGTCAAATAAAGGTAGAGGTAAATTGTTCATTCGGTCCCAAATATTTTTACAGAATATGATTTGATCCCATTTTTTTTTAAAAAACCTAAAAGCTCTCTAAACTCTTTTAAAATGTATACAATTGTTATTTTTGTTAACAAACATTAAAACTTTATTAGAAATATCTCGACAATCACACATGATTTACTATATAATTAAGAATAAATTGGATGAATAAAATTATATATGATAAACATGTTATTTGTTCCATCTAATTTTTAACGTTTGGTAGTAAAAAAGACTATTTTGCACTTTTGCAAAGAGTTTAGGAATTTTAAATCACCAAAAAAAAAAAAAAGACCAGATCATAATTTTATAAAAAAAAAATTAAGGATAAAACGAGAAATTTACTCTAAAGTTAGGCATAAAATAAAATGTGTCGTTTTAAGAGGAAATGCCGTTTTTGTGTACCAAACATATCATTTATGTTTTCTATCATTTTTTAAAAGGTCAGACATTTCTATTGGAGTTTAATGTCATTTTTTTTTTTTTGTTTCTTCTTTTTTTTTTCTTTTTTTTTTCGTTTAGGTTTTAGATATATTTATATTGGATTTGTCTTTTAAGACTTTGCCACGTAGCAAATAATGAACAATACTTCATATCCTCTTTTAAAGTCTGTTATGTCGTTTATCTGTTATAAAACGACCTATAATTCATTGTATATCGTTTTTTTTTTTCCAAAATAACGAAATTAGAGATGGAGGCATAGATGACGACGTATCGTTTCAGTACTGAACGTTGTACATTAAACGGCATGTCATTTATAATGGATCGCTTCGTAGAAAGAAATATCTGTCGTTTATGTTGAGAAACAAATGTCTTTTGTGTTTTAAACTTCGATGACATTTACCATTTAAAAAAAAAAAAAAAAACAAAAGGTTTGATGGCGTTTAATTTTGGAGCATTTCTATTGGAAAATGATTTAAAAGAAAATATTTTTGACCTTCTGAAACTGACAATTAACTTTTTTTCATTCGTTTTCTATTTTTGTAACTGGGTAAAGCTGTAACAGAATCTCGTTTAAAAACCATATCAATAGAGTTTATTTTTAAACCATTTAGATATAATCGGATAGTTGAGATGTTGATTGTGCATAATAACTATGATGCACCCTAACTTATATTATTATATACTAAAAATTTAGAGAAAGAAAATTAAAGAAATTAAAAAAAAAATCAATGACACCCTTTCGATGAACTCCTCTATGCACCGGCAATGGACCCCCCTCCGGCCCTCCTGAACCAGGCGAGGATGCCCCTCCCGACGTCGAGCTCGGGGACAAAACCCTTACCAATGGATCTTCAGTGAACCCGTTCCCGCCCCCCCCCAATGTCAAGACCGACGATCGGACTCCCACCCCCCCAACCTCCGTGATCTACAGCAAACCCAACCCCCCTTCCCCTGATCTACATGAACCCACCCCCCACGGTGACTTCAATCCTCACCACCTCGCCCTTGAGCTGCCCCCTGACCTAATCAACGAGCGCTCACCCCCGCAGCCAACGTCAAGCCCTTGGCACCCAACCCAAATGGCAAGTCCCCCCTCCTGACCACGGCCCCCCCCCCCCCCCCCCCAAAAAAAAAAAAAAAAATACCAAAAA
>JAFMPE010160041.1:0-19662 GCA_024759925.1 Ficus religiosa
TCTTGTTTGACGTTTTCGACCGTTTTGGTCTAACTGACTTATTGGTCAACGTCGACTTGTCTTGAAACGTGCAAATATGACCTCTTTCACTCGAAAAGGTCTTTTGCGAGTTCTTGCAATTATTTTTGAGTCTTAACAAATTTTAAGAACTCGTTTTACAAAATTAAGTTCTACAACGAACTTCCTCATGAAATACCGATTACGGTAAACATTTACAAGAATTTTCTATAAATTATGAACCGAAGAAATTCGGGTGTTACACAATTATTCTCATATGAAATTTGGTATTCATCAAAATAATTCATTAAAAGTGTATTGATGAAGGAAATCTATAATAATAGTTTGTGAATCGAGTTCATGAATTTCTAGGGCATCACACAAAACTTCACCAAAGACCCGAGTTTAAACTTTGAAACACCTAAACCCGAGCTTTCTAAAACTTCAGAGGTTCGTTTTAAACTCATTCTTTGATTCAACTAACTTGGTTTTTAGTTTTGAAATTTCTATTTTCATTAGTTTTGAAAACTTGAATGTCAGATAAGATTTTGAATTTTTTTTTTTAAATGGATTTGAGTTCGATTCAAGTTATTTAGGTTCTAGGAATTGTTTATTTACTATACTGGAGATATGGAGTTGTTTGGAGTTGGATTTGGAGTTGTTTGTAGGTTGGGCCGAAGTTGGGAACTCGTTGTTCTGCAATGGTCCAATCAACTAGACACCTTCTCCAATTGACCAAATGTCTACAAATTAAGACAGGACATTTCATCCCTATTCGGTCAACCAAACCTGCCGGACCTATCAATTGGACAGAGGCAGAATACCTGCAGGAACCATGTTTCAGTTCAGTCAGCCCTGTTTTACTATTTTGAACTCAAATAACAATGTTTTAAACACTAATATGAGTTTTCACAGTTTGCACGTAAATCAAGAAATATTAATATTTTAATGTAATATTGTTTTAAGCACACAAATTAAGCTGGATGTTTAGTATAACTGAGATTTGGGTTATCTCAAATACTTAGGATATCTATGTGGTTTGATTTAAGGTTTTGGTGACCGAGCAAGGAGCCTTGGTATTCGTGAAGTTAACGGTAGACTTATTTTTGCTAACGAAGTAGGATACATAAACCAATTTTTATTAAATGCTACTACGGTTTCCTTGATATTTCAAAGTGGTTTTGAAAATGGAGAGCATATATATATATATACATATATGTATCAAATTTTTTGAGTCAAAAGTATATAAATAATTAGATACATTATTTTGAGAGACTTAAGTGAGGTGCATTTAAACACTTGGTTTGTCCTGTCCAAGTGAATTGTGCTTTCAAACGCTATCTAATTAGACATCGGTGGTTGATAGTTTTTCTTGAGAAGCCTTGTTCAGATACTCAAATAGTGTCTTGTTACCGATCGGTAGTTGCAAGGCTAGCCACCAGTAAGTTTATGTATTTTCAGCAATTGTTATTTATGCATTTTATTTATTATGTGTTGTTCTTGCCTTATTCATTTTATTATATTCTAGCCAAATATTTTCGAACTAACTATTTTCAAATGAGTCAATTGTATCCTACTAGGCTAGTAGCCCACGTATTATTGTTTTTAACCCCCCAAGGAGCTGTTAGGAGTAGTGCCGATTAAAGGGTGTGACGTCAAGGCCACTGTGGTTCAGTGGTGATTTATCTGTACTTTTATTTTTAGTCTTTCTTCTTCCAAGGCATGTAAACTTAAACACTTTTTTTCAAGACTGGATTTGGATGTATGTACTTTTATTTCCTGTTTTTCATTGTTTGTGTGATGATACCAGAAGTTGGATTTTTCAAACTTGTTCACATGAAAACTTAGTATTTCGAAAATGCCCACTGATTTGACTAAAAAGCTACTTGATGGTTTTCTAAAAAAGAAAAAAAAATAGTGGACTTTAGGACAAATTACTATTTGGCCCAATACTCTAATATGTTTTTCAAAAGTGGCTAAAATGGAATTTTACTAAAAGTGTGGGTGAATTTTGGAATTTTTATGTGTTTTATTTATTAAATGATTTTAATTACGCATTTACTTTTAATTAAACCCCTCCACGTCACGATACCCGGTTTCGGGTACTAACAAATCTCCTCCAATAAAATTGAATAAGTTACATGTATCACAAGCCAAACTGAAGATGTAAAAAGCCCACGTCAAGGTTTATCAATCTGCTGAAGGTATTTACCACGAAAGAAATTCATTGCCAAAGAATTCTACGTCATAATCCGCCAAGTCATTTTTGCAATAAAACCTGCATTAATCGCCTAGAAAAACCTGATACCCAAACCACCCTCATTCTTCGGAACACAAGTTTTGGCCCATGCAACAAAAATCAATTTCTTCTGAAATATATTTCTGGTCCAAATAAAATTTCTCATAGCTGTTTCAATTTCCTTCAATAAACTAACTGGCCATCTGTATATAATAAAGTTATGATTAAGGGCTCCAAAGATGACATAATTAATCAGAGTCAAATGTCTCGACATAGAAAGAGAATCTTCTTTCCATTTAGAGTTTCACTCATATGCTATCTACAATCGACCTAAGATGTTTTTGTTTTGGAGCTCCTTTGAGCAAAGGGACCCCCAAGTAGCAAACGAAAGCGCACCTAGTCACATCTTTATAGTATTAATCAAATCATCTGATCTTCTCACATTAACATGCTTGCCAAAAAAGACATTTGATTTATTTCATATAGTTCTTGGGCCGGATAAATTTTCGTAGACATTAAAAATTTCCATAATGCAACGAACATTCTTTTTTGAAGCCTTGCAAAAAAGAATAATGTCATTTGCAAAAAGAAGGTGTGCAGGAATGGAAATACCTCTTGTTGTGGAAATAGGAGTTATACTGCCCTCATCAACTTTTTTCTTAATGTATCTGCTCAAGAAGTCCACTGCGATGTAGAAAAGAAGAGGATAAAGTGGATCTCCCTGTCAAATACCTTGGTTGCATTAGAAAAAATCTGTTAGGAGAACTATTAATCAATATAGGAAGATTAGCAGATTGAAAAATTGTTTCAATCCCGCTAATAAATCTCTTGTAGAATCCAAAAGCTCTTAAAACTTTGATGATGAAGCCCTATTCATTGTGTCAAAAGATTTTTTGATATCAATTTTAAAAGCCATATTTCCACCAAAAGCTTTTTTATCTAAAGCATTGACCCCCACTGAAGCAAGAGCAATGCAGTCCTGAATTTGACGGACTGGAAGAAATCCAAATTGATTCTCATAGACAATCGGAGCAAGAATCTTCCCCAATCTATCTGCAATAATCTTGATAATTATTTTGAACAAAAAATTACCAAGCACAATTGGTCGAAAAGCATCAATAGAATTGGTAGTTTTTTCTTTAGGAATAAGGACAATAAAATTTGAATTAAGGTTTTTAGGAACATGATCTGAGTAGAAGAAGGCCCGAACAATAGTAATCATGTCAGTTTTTACAATATCCCAACTATGCTGATAGAAAGCTCCACTAAAACCATCCAGTCTCCATGCACCGAAAGCATCCACAGAAAAAACCACTCTCTTAATCTCCTCCTCTGTAGGCAGTTTAGTAAGTTCTAAATTCTCTAAGTTAAAAATAGTATTCTCAATTATTGAATCCACGATGGAGAGATCAGCACCGACAATTGTAGGCTTATTAAAGAGCTTACCGTAAAACTGAATTATATCGTCCTTTATTATTGGCATATCAGTGACAACATCAACTTCTCTTTTTAACATCGCCAACGGTTGTTTCGCCTTTCAAATCCATAACAAAGAATGATAATAATTAGTATTTCTATCACCATCTTTAGTCCATAGCACTCTAGCCTTCTCACGCAGAGAAACTTTCTAGCATTAATTTCTTGACAAATAAGCTCTTCACTCACAAAACACATGTAAATTCAATGTTCCAAACAGAATATTATCATGTTTTTTTAATCATATTCTCATTTTTTTTCTTCAAAAAACTGGTATATAACTAAATTCATCACACATGTAGTGGTTATCTTCTTTTTCACATGATTTTGGAAATTGTTTTAATGATGTAAGTAGTCATGTTAATTAAAAAAAATGGATGGATCACGGTATCAAGTTGCTCAAGTCAATGAGCAAAGCTTGGATCAAGAACTTCATAGACTTGACAAATGTAACATTTTGGTGGATAAAAGGTGAATCAATTAGCTGAATAAAGTCAAAAAAAGCTTCTGAACTAGGATCTCGGATTAAACGAGCCCATATATTATCATAATATTCAACATTCGTACAAGCACCCCAACCCAAATATAAAACATACACATGTAGTTAGAAAAAAAAAAAAATGGAACCAATTTATGAAGATGAATCTCATAAAACATTAGGATGTACTTGAACTAATACCATCAGTGGCACAAACAAGTTGTTGGTTGGTTGGTCCACTTGTAGATGGAGTCGAAGAGTTATTTTAGTTGAAAATAGAAAACAAAACAAAACAAAAGAGATATTTAAATTCAAAGGGGATTGCACGAGTTGGTCCTATAAAACCAGGAGCAGTGGGAAACACATGTGGATTAAATCCAAGATTAGATATGGAATATCAAACATGTGAATCAATCATTGGGTTCATATGTAGCAGATTACAGCCACTTATGTTGTAGGTATTGGCTCCAATTCCCTGGGAATTGATGAAGTTTTCCTGAAATGGATTTCTAGCAAGTGAGGAAGCATTCAATTGCCCTGGTGATTGCTTATTCATGCTAAACAAACCAGAGAGCGAATGAATAATTTGTTGTTCATCAGCCCTCATGGTGGAAGGACCTGCTTCAAAAGCATCTGCCATAATATGATTCGTTGTGAAGTCAAATAAGAAATATATTCTACTGATAGCAACAACGTCAATCATACTTACAAAATTCATATATATATATATATGTATGTATGTATAGGAACCAAAAACCATGACTTATAAGAAAGGAAAGCTCACTTGAACAGGTATGCTCTTGAGGTTGAACAAAATGTTGATAAACTTCGACTTGGCTAACGAAAGCTTCAATATTGATAAGAGGCATTGGCATGTTCTGAACATCTTCATTTTGGGACACCAAAAGATTAATAGATGAATTAGAGCCTTGCATGTCTTCGTGTAAATCGACTTCCTCTGCATCTAAAAAAATAGTTAGTAAATTAAAAAGAGTGCAATAAAAAAGAAAGAAAGAAAGTGAACTAGCCCGCCATATTTGAGAGACACATGCCAACAACTCCAATAACACACCTACAGACTAAAGAGAAATAAATAATAATGATAAAAATAGAGAGAGTTAGTAGAATAACAAAGTTCATATATACACTATATATATTTATGATGGAAAGTGTAACGACCCGACTTTTTGAACCGTTAATTAGTTTATCTATTCTTATTTCATTTAGTCTTAATACTTATTTAAGTTTGGTTCCAAAATACAATTTTTTTTTTTTTTACATAAACCATATTTGTACTACAAAAGTTAAATTTACAAAAATTTTTAACTGAGGAAATTGAAAACATCTAGATAATAAATATCCTATTCAAATTCATACTTAGATAATATTTAAAAAGCTATAACTTCATGCAAGTTAAAAGGAAAGAGTCTAAAGTTTTTTTCTCGCAAAGTACTCCTATTAGTTTAGTAGTACCAAAACATTGGAAACATAGTTATAAATATAGTCGATATAAAATAATTTAAGAAGTCTAAATATAGAAATTAAATTCGTGGTGGTATCCCACTCCCTTCCTCCATCGCCTCCGCACAACTTTACCAGTCCATAAAACATCTAAGTAGTGGGTTGCTTACATGCGTTACTTACAGCATGAACACACACGTATGAGCTTTCGCTCAACAAGTACAAACGATATCTTACAAAACATTTTCATAAAATCATATCATCACATGTAACATCATGAATGTTCAAAAATGCATCTGATCTATGTGTTTTCAATTATGCTTCAGTATATACATGTCTTGTCTACTTAAGGACCCCTATATCGTACCCATATATGCGCAACCAATGGGGAGTTGGGGGAGCGACCCTCCAACAACCTCTAAGGTCATAACTTATAACTTTCATTCTTATCATATCATCTCACTAATTGGAGGTTAGTACGACACTTAATCCTACTTTTCGTTAACCTCATTCTTATTATTTGTGACAATGTGTAAATTTATATGTCACTATGCATCTATCATTATGGCATACATATCTGTGAGGCATGTCGATCATATCAGTGTAAGAGAAATTATGCACGTCAAATGTTTTATTAGCGTATTACATATGACTCATATATTCATCACTGCATCAAGGCAAATCATAGAAAACATATAAAATCAACAACGAAAAACATTTGTTCCATACTGTAGGTGAGGTTTGTATTTTCTTGTCTTATGTGCTTAAACTTCCGGAATTGTAGCTCCTACTATGCAGATTTGAGAAATTGTCCTGATTTAACAATACCTCATTATTAGATAGAATCATAGTTATATTACTTTATTTATTTATTTATTTATTTGATAAACTAAAGTGAGCTTAATTTACTTATATCAGAATTAACCTTAACAATTAATTCATACTGATTATGAAGTGTTAAAATAAATTTCTATTAATTATTATTTAATTAATTTGATTTTACTTAATTTAAATTTATTTAATTTAATTGATTAATTAATCAAATGATTAATCAATCAATTAATTAATTAATTAATTAATTAATTTGGTAGTAATTAATTATTACTCTATTTAGTTGAGTAATTATAATTAATTTACATAATTTCAATTGACTAAATAATAATTATATCGTTAATAATTTAATTATGTTACTTAAATATTCTTTCTTATATAGTACTTATCAATTATTAATTCACATTTTAATAATTAATAATTAGATTATTCTAATAATTAATATTTGATTAATTTCTAATTAATCACCATAGTTATTGTAGATGCTAGGAATCTACCGTCAAATTTTAACCGGAGTTAGTAAAAAGAATGAAATGAATAATAAATGAGGTCCTTGAATATCGTTTATGAGATTCATAAAGCATCATAATCATAAGATTATCAAACCAGAAAAATAAAGGTAATATGATCAACAACACCGAAAATTAGAGAGGTTCGCCTGAAATGTACAATGTCCTCTTTATATGTGGTTTCTTCACTATATGTGAATGTTCTCGAATACAATGAATTACAATTTCTGGGTGTATTTTGACAGCATAAGAGTAAGTCAAAATCAGAAAAAGAAGCCCCCCTGTCTGAAGGGGGGTCTTCCATTATTTATAGAGAAAGAATAGTGGGTCTAAACCCGTAATTCGTGATAAACGGTTTTCGTTCCATATCATTTGGGACACGTGTAAGAATGCAAGTCATGATGTAGACTTGGCAGTTATTGGGACGAATTTGATCACATATCGTGGGCTTAACAGTTATCAGAGTGGATCTGATTATGACGTCATCCTCGGTCATGGGCTTGACAGTTATCTAGATTAGCCTTTATAGTATTCATTGAATGCGAACGACGAACGATGAAATGAATAGATGATGAGGCCCAGTTATTGTTGAGCTGTTTGTGGCTTATATTAGATTCGAACGTTCGCCTGCTTGTGTTTGAGCTGATTGGTCTGTCATTTGCTTACGAACAATCATTGTTCATGATGGAACAAACTGATATCGTAAATTGGGTCCAGCCCACATATACGAAAATAAATAGATTCGAATTAGGAATTTGTTGTTCGTTTGATGAACAGTCGAAGACTAACGGTGTAATGGAAAGATGAAGTCTAACCCCAACAGTTATATTAACAATTATATCAATGATTAATGATTAATTAATCATATATTATAATTATGTAGTTACTCAGATAATAATCTTACTTACATAGCTAATTATCACTTACTAACTCTTATAATTAATGAATTTAATTAATTAATTAATTACTTACTTTATTAACTACTAATTAACTTTCTTAGCATAATTATATTTATCATATCTTTATTAGTTTATTTATTTCTTAATTAAATATTCACTAAAAGTGACAAGGAGTCACATAAGTATATATTTTCCATCTAGTATTGAGCTTGTAAGGCCCAATCCTATTAGTTATGATCATTTAGTTGGGTTAAGATAGTCTCTTGGTATATGCCGAGTAACCCTCCAGTGTACTTTATCTTAGCCCATTTAAAACTTGTGATTCAACTTTATAAAGTTAGGGTCTTTCACATTATTCGATCATACACTTAATACCAACTCATTTCATTACTAAATATGTACATATGTTATGACTTACCATTGTGTCACATTTTAATGTTTAATCGTTTTATCGGTGTAAGATTTTAACTTGTAAGATTTATTTAAATTTGAGTATAAACCTGTTTTGGACAGTTAATAACTCGTTGGAAAGCTTGAAGTATCTAGTTTCTGTCTTTATAATTTTTTTTTCCAAGATTTCAAGTGTTTCAAATATTAATGTGGGTGTTTTCCTAAGTATCTTATGGTAAAATCTCAGTAAACCAGATTTCAATACAAAATTATATGATTTATTAAAATTTATGTACTTATTCGTTTTAAACGCATGATATCTCATTTCGAAAGTTGAGATGTCTACTTTACAGACATGAAGTTCTTTCCTTTATTGTTTGAGCGTTTCATACCATGAACTTAGGTTTTGTTACTATTAGTCCCACATATGTACCACAAGTCCAGATTCATGGATAGAATTAGAAAAATCATAACAATTCACTTACAAGTCCAAATAAGGAAAAAGATATGTCATTGGAAAGCTTATAGTGTCTATTTTGTATGATAATAACATTTTTGTAAACAATTATGGTTTACTAACCTAAAATATACAAAACCCGTGGTTAGTTCATGGTTCCAGCAAAGACTTTTGGTTTGTAGTCCAAACTTGTAAAATTCACCAAAAACTGTACATTTATCTGTTCAAGGCATATGATAACTTGTTGGAAAACTTTAAGAATCTAGTTTTTAGATGTATAACTTATTATCCAAAATTTTGAGGCTAAAGGTTCAGAGTACATAAAACCCATGGCTAGACTGTACCTCAGAGGTTCATTTTCTCTCTAGTTTTATGTCACAAATTCAAATGCACATAACTTTAGACATACAAAAGCAAACTAAGTGATTCTAAAGCCGAAAATGAAGCTTATCCTCTGTAAAATCTTATTATATGATTTAGTTTTCATACCAAAGCTTTTAATGCATGCTATATTACCACAGCAATTACAAGCTTTAACAAAGTTCGTAGACCTTACCGAAATGCTCCGCAGATCCTTTAAGATCTCAAACCTCCAAAGTTCTTGTCAAAAAATTTTCCTAGGTAAAAAGAAGTATAACATTAAGATTCTAACTTAACATCATGCTTTAGTTCTCCAAAATGACTTAAACACAAAGAATACCACTAGGTTACCTCTCGTAAAACATCCTCTAACTTCGTTTCACACTTCTTCAAACTTGGTAACGGGGTTGTTAAGAGCTTAAAAATGGAGTAAGGAGGGTGCTAGAGGGGTGTTGGAGATGGAGAATAGTGTTGGTGATTCTTTTTTCTGTTTTGAGCTTGGCGGTGGCTAGAGAAGCTAGGTTTTTTGAGCTTAACTTGTGTGAGATTAAAATGGGGTGTTAGGGGCTTGTTTTCAACCAACATTTACCTTAAAGGAGCTGTATTTTGAGGGGGTAAAATTGAAAAAATTTTGGCTAATTCTTCCCTTCATTGCCACCACTTAAAGGGAGGGAGTTGGGTTGAAAATTTTATTCAACAAAGTGGAGACAAGGGGTCACTTTCACTTGTCTCTTCTTTGGGTTAACTTGCCAAAATAAACCATGTCATCTCTTACATGAGGTTGCATGCATATACCACTTTCTTTTTTTCTCATTTGTTCATATTTCTTGATACAAAATCCAGATCCTCCCTTGATACAAAAATTTCTTTGGGTCAACTTGCCAAAATAAACAATGTCATCTCTTACATGAGCTTGCATGCATACACCACTTTCTTTTTTTCTCATTTGTTCAAATTTCTTGATACAAAAATCCGGATCCCCCCTTGCTTTCTCATTTTTATTTTGTTTTTCTTTCTTCCAATTTTCCACCATTGATCAAAAGTTGTCATCCTTATTCTCATCCATTAGATCTTCCATCACACCAATCCTTACCTTAAGCTCTCATTGGTCACTTATCATCTAAAGCTTGGCCATTGATTTGCCTAGGATTCTTTAACATAAAATCTACACCATTGATTTCAAACTTAAGCACAATTCTCGATCAATCTTCCACCTTTGGATTTTCTAAGAGTAAATACTAATCACTCAACTTCTATCAATGTGACACATTAATTTCACAATCATACTCTCAAAACTTAACTATTAATATGATCAAAATAAATACTAAGATCATTAAATTAACCTGCTAATAAAAATAGGGGTTCTTCCCAAAAATTAACATTACCCCTCTAATACGATATAGTAAATTTTTCTTATAAATTTATATGTCGTTCAACTCATCTTTTATGTATTTAAAATTTCTCATTTAAATAAAGAAACTCAACATTGTTAGATCATCGACATCATCATACTGATGATACATATACAATCATTCATGATCTTGAAATTTGATATTCATCAAAATAATTTATTAGAAGTATATTAATGAAAAAAATCCATGATAATAGTTCATGAATCAAGTTTATGAATTTCTAGGGCATCACAAAAAGTTTACCATCAATGTTGGTTGTTCTAGGCTTCTAGTAGAACATTAAAAAAACAAAAACAAAAAAAACAAAAAAAGGAAGAAAATAAAAATAGTGATGATTTTTTGATTTTTTAGTCAAGGTACAAAGGTTGTACAAAATGATTATAGGCAAATGAATTGAAGTGAGAAATCCAATCTCCAACCGAACAGATATTGATTTGTTCTAAAATTGCTTGCTTTTTTTTTTCCCCCCTTTTTTTCTCTCTCTTATGTTTTTGAATGATTAGACTCCAACTTGTTATGATCTTTGATGTGTTGTTATGTTCTTCATTCTTGATAGTAATGGTTCTTGATATACTTGGTCTCTTGCTGTTATGCTTGATTTCTTGCTATACTTGGTTGATTAATTGTCCAAGTGAGCCAAGTTTAGCTCTATTTATAGCCATAGTTGTAGATACCGTGAGACACTTGTGTTTGCTTATGTTTAATACCGGGAGAAGTCTGATTGTTCCATTCCGTGAGGAGTTTGGTGGGCTTGGGCGCTTACCGTGACTTCCCCTCACCATGCACATGGATAGCTCATTCTTTGAGGGCCTCCAAACCAATGAATTTGTTAATTCATGTTGCATGCTCACGGAACATTAGTCCCCGGCACAAAGCAAGAGAAGCTCTTTTTGTCCTTTGTGCATCCGTGAGATATTAATAGTCAGGTCACTTCCATATACATGCATGCAAACCTTTCACATCCTTAAAGGATTCATGCTGAGGAAAAGAGAACAAGTTGTAGCTTTAAGTTTCAATATTTTCATTCCCTTCTTCACTTCTTGTCAAAAAATAATGCCTTATCAAGACAACGAACTCTCACCAATGTCTTCAGATACCGTTTCCGCCCTCTCACTACTTTGCCTCCTAATCCTTTGGAATGCATCAAACAGCTCCATGATGCGGAAGGACATTCCATCATACACGATTATGAGGTTGAACACCATCATTTGCACCACTATACTGAAGATATCAATGCGGAGACGGTGGTTCTTCGTGCCGAATTATCCCAAGCCATGTCTCTTCTAGTGCAAAAAGACGTCGAACTCCGCGCTAGGGATGCCAATATTTTGACTATAGAAGAAAAGCATGCTCGGGTCGTTCAACAGCTCAGGGGCGGTGTGTAAAAATGGGTTGGACACTACTTAGATATGAACATGGCTATTGCGCAAACTCAACCCGTAATTCCTCCACATGTTATGGTCCTTCCGTGGCGGCTGAAGTTACTTGTGACACCACTGATATTTATCCTGCCAGCTAATAGGCTTTTGTTGTACCATAAGTCCCCTTCATGTTTGTTTCTAGCTCCTAATGACAGTCCGAAGAAAATGTAGGATTTTTTGTTTTTTTGTTTTTTTGTTTTTAGTTTTTAGAATAGGGGGACTAATAAACCTTAACTTGCATTTTGTTCACCAGTTGGAGATCAAATTTGTAAGTTGGAGTTGGTTGATTTTCAAAAAACTAGTTATAAATTTGTTGACTTTTTATAAAAAGACAAAAAATGAGATGAAAAAGTAGAGTTTAGTTTGAGTTGAACTAAAAACCCAAACAAAGCTTAGCATATGTCTTTGTATGATGGTACTCTAATAGAGTGAGAGGGTTTGTACCTTTTTGTATATAATGAAATATATGTGTTTGTTTATCCAAATCGTCTCCATTTATCATAATCTACCAATATCGCTTTTTCTTTTTTCTTTTTTTTTTTTTTTAAATATCAATTTTCGAAAAGATATTTGCAAACAAATAAAGTGGCTAAAAAGCTTGTTTCTCAACTTACTTTAAATTCTAAGTCCCGGTTATCTTCTCAAACTCTATATTATATGAAACAATATGTCCAATATGCTTGCAAGCTAAAATCAGTCAATCAATTTATTTAATGTGTTAGTAATACTCAGAATTAATGAAAAATCTTATTGAAGTAAATCATACATAACTCTCATTTGGTGAAGTTCTTAACGACGACGAAGTCATGTCTAGTTTATCTGCTTTCCATGTTTCAGTTAAAAGGAAGTGAGTTCATCTCATTTTATTTTATTATTTCTGTGTGTACATCCTTTTAATAATAAAATATTGCACAACTTTAATTATGTTCAACCCTTAGTTCCCCTCTTATTGTAAAAATGTAACATTACTACGTTAAATTCCAACTTTTAGATTTGTAACCAATTAGTTCTTTTTTATATATTTTTTTCATGTACGTATATATATTATTTGTAGCACAAATGGATGATGCCTCTTTTTATTTCTCTTTTCTTTTTCTTTTTTTCTTTTTAATTATATATTTAAAATAATTCCATGACCTTCTTTTTTTCTCCCCTCCCCCCACCACCACCCCCCCCCCCCCCCCTCCAAAACCGTGACCTCCATTTGGTTTTGTGGAGTTATTACATGAGTTTATAACCTTATTCTGTGTGCTATGGGTATGCCTGTCCCTTTTTTTTTTTTTTTTGTGAGTACTTATATAAATATGGTAAATGTAGACAATTGTGTATCTTTTCATATGTGCCTTATAAGTTTTCCTTAATGTTTAAGAATTTGTCTTATTTTTAGTATTAGCACTAATTAATGTCGTCCGAAAAGTCCCCCGAAAACGTTGAATCTTTAGTGACGAACATACTTTCGAAAAAATGCAAACACGAGGTTGATCTACATCTCATACTACACCTCCTCTTCTAAAAGGGAGTTCTACTAATGATAAGGAGAGCCTCGAGACTGAGTTGGACTCGATCAAGTAACTTATTTCTCAGAAGGACAAGGAAATTGAAGAAAAGGATGACGCTATTCAAGCTCTTCAGGCGGCAGTCAAACGGCTGTTGGCAGCCTTGAATGCATTGGAGAAGAATACAGAAGGTTGGAAGAATCAATGTTTAACATCAAAGGAATAGAAATAAAAGTACCTCGCACTGAAGACATGCTTATGTTCCTAACCTCGCCTCCATCAAAGCAACTGAATGGGCCATCTTGTCTCAAATCTTTTTTTTTTTTTTTGGAGCTCCTATGCTCAAGAGCACTTTGGTCAATCAGAACTTATGAAGTGGCTCGTGCTGCTTCTGAAGCAGATATTGTAGAATGAATTCAGACAAATGTTATGTTAAAATTTTTATTTTTAGTACAAATAAGCTCTTTATCCATTGTTATTATCATTATTACTGTCAGCAAAAATTTAATCAAAGATCCATTAAACAATAGAGTAATTGGCCAAAATAATCACTAAACTCTTTCAAATACGACGGTTTGGTTCTTTTTTTTTAATTTTTTTTATTTTGGCTAAGAGAATCCTAAACTCTTTTAATGTTAACAATTTAGTCATTTTCGTCAAATTCTGTTAAGTTTCTAACGGAATCTTGCTTAAGTGATCACTTTTATAGTGAAAAGTCCAAAATGCCCTCAAATTTACTCTTTCCCTAAACCCTCCCTTAGTCCCTCCCTCCCTCTCTCTATGTACCATTTGCAGCTGGCTACAGCCGCCATCTCCGGCAAAGGAAGCCGATGATGGATCTCAGGTCCAGATGATGACGCTCGGTGTCCCTAGATCTTGGCGGGTCCCTATTTGAAACGACGCTTGGCTGTGATGCCATCCCTATATCTTGGCGGATCTCGGGTCCAAATGATGAGCAACGACCCTCGGTGTCCCCAGACTGATCTCCCAGCCATGGATGCCTTCCTGCAAATCCAGTCGAAGTTCTTCGTGTTCATCGAGCTGGTTTTTTTTTTTTCTTCCGTAGCCACATATTTGCTCTTTAAAAAAAAAAATGCTAAAAGAATAAATTATATGATTTTACCAAAATGACCATTTTTGTTTGGTCATGTGAACTATACGTGACTAATCATGTTAAAAACTTAACGGATTTGGACGGAAATAACTAAGATTGTCAATATTTAGAGAGTTTAGAGTCTTCTCGACTAAAATTAAAAAAAAATAGAGACCAAATCATCACCTTTTATATAATTCAGGGACAATATTACTCTAAACAATATAATTAGATTATCTGACGTATGTACGAGGAATTGAGATTGAAGAACAAGACATGTGCATAAATATTCTTAAGAGATCATATATTTTCTTGCCATCTTGCTGTTTGAATTAAGAGCTCCCTTTTTGTTTTTTTTTAGCTCGTTAAACTATTTACTTCTTGATATCATTGTGTTGATGATGGTTATATGACTCCAAACATAATGTTTAATTTCCTTTGGTTTATTAAATAGTGAATTTAACTGCAGTCTAAGAGTGCAATAGACTTATTTCTCAACCATGTGAAGTAGCATCTCAAGGCAGAAAGTATATATGTGTTTGTTAGGGGTATTTAAATATCAGTATTGATGATCACAAGTTGAGATCACGTACAGATACTTCAAAACCCACTATGATAAAGCTAGTTTCATGCCATGGTGAGGAGTACATACATCTCGCACCGCTTTCTTGGGGGAACAAATGTGTCACCTTTTGCCAATGTTTGGTGTAAAAAAAAATTTCATAGACTTGAGATACGCAATCTTGTATTAATTAATACTAATTATAAAATCCATACTTATAAAATGTGGGGGCCAAATGAATGAAAATTGCATTCAAACTAAGAGTTCCACCGTTTCAGTGATTAGACTAGAACTACAAATATTTGGGAAAGCAGAAGAATAATAAGTTTTTCCGGCACTTGGGGCTTTAGCAGCTTGAAAGAAATTTCGATCTTGGGCTGTTCTTCTTGGCCACCAACTGAAATAGAGTCAGAATTCGAGTAGTCATCTCTCTCCTAGTTAAGAAACTTTAATAAGAATGATAGACAATTCACCAATGTGCATGTGGCATATTTATAGGCAGTACAATAAAAAATAAAAAAAGAAAACAAAAAAGAAAAAAGAAAAAGTCCACATGACCAAGTGACTAAGCAACAGACACTGTGGAATGTGCGGTGCATAAATGGTAAAATGAAAATAATATATAAATACCCAACTAAACAGGAAGTATAGAGAAAATAAAGTTAAAAATAAAAAATAAATATACATATATAGGACAAATGTAGTAACAAAAAGAACAAACATAAAAGGGGTGACACTTTCTACACAAAATACACTTTCTAGACTCTACAGGGGCTAAATATTGACGCGGGTTTAACACATACACGAAAGGGGTGACAGTTCATATGAGAAGCATACAAGTAGGCAAGTAATGGTTGTGTTTCCTCTAAATTTTGCCAACACATTGGCTTCTAAAAAACAGTGACGCGGATGAGGACTATGAATGACTATTAGCAAATATGGTAATTAAAAAAAGGAACAAACATTCTGCACTAATATTTTATTTGAGAAAAACATAATTGATGAAATTAATTTGGTTAGTAACTTGGAAGGCCAAAGGAATGTATCTCTTTGATTGCCAACATTCTATGGCATCATCATGCTGACATCACCTCAATTACATCACTATTTGCTTTTTTGCAAGTTGCCAAGCCATTCTTCCTGTCTAAATAAAAGGCCACGCCTCTGTGTTTATCACAGCTTCCACTTTCCACAAATGGTGAGTCTCGCCTCCTCTCTTTGTACAGCTATTTTTCTTATCCTTTATATACTAGGGTAAATTGAGATACTCTAGGTATACGTGTCCCTCAAATAGCTAAGGCTGGTGACACCCCAAAAAAAATACAACTGTCTGATTTTTGTAAAATAGGCAAGTAGGCCAACTAACAACTGTAAAGAGAGAATTGCGTCACTTCCACTTTTTACTGTTTCACCATTGCTGCGGCATTGCTATAGCATTGTTGTAGCATCGGTTGTCTTCGAGCTTCTCATTCTATTGCCTCTGCTTTTCCAAAGGGCCTTTAACTATTCTCCACGTTGAACTCCTGTAGGGCAAAACATAGAATTAAATTTAAAACGAAAATCCTAGTTAAGGCTAAAATGATCCACAATTATATATCTTTTTTTAGCTAATGAAAAACTACTTAATATTATGTAAAATACTATAAATTTAGGTATATTATCTTAAGAAATCAACAGTTATTAAGCTCAAAAGCATAATAATTAACTCTATTTCATAGAGTTATCACATCCCCTAACTTGAGTCATTGCTCGTCCTCAAGTAATATCACAATTAACACAAGAAACAACACAAAAAAATAAATAAGTAAATAAATAAAAGAAAAACTCAAAAATAAAAGAAAACATGAAAAAAAAAAAAAAACAGTCTGGTCGCTAACAGGTTGATTCTCCATCCTCAAAAGTGCTTCTTAATTCCCAGCTCATTTCCAAAATCAGCAATCATTAAATATCAGCTCTGCCCTATATGAGCTCATTCCCAAATAAGATTCCTCAAAAGGTGTGTGTACGAGACTATAGCTAAGCATATTGAATCACTCAAGTCACTCAGACAATGATCATTGAATTTGGTTAGTTATTTAATAAGCTGACTGCATGACTCCCTCTCCACTAATATCAATTTACCAAACACCTAAGGTTAGACATGCTTCAATAATTACTACTGAGGGCACTGAGCTGGATGCATGTATTTGTGATGTTTTTTTGTTTTCATCATGTCACTGTTACCTTTTTACGCGAATGCCGACATTGGTGATGAAGACATCCGATTGCTCAGCAACGTTACAATTCAAATTTGCTATAGCATACTCATATTTTGAACCCCTGTTTGACGCAAAAGTATACATGGGGCTCATATTACTCCTGGTTACTAGAGGCGCTGAATAGCGGAGTCATTTATTTATAAGAGCTTTTTTTTTTTTTTTTTTTTTGAATACATACCTTCATACATCAACCCTTTTTAAGATATCACTACTTTTAATACACGTCACTTCACCCCAAAATGTTTGGTTTCCCAAAGTTTCACTTCGAAGGCTTCACACAATCAGTTCTCAAATCCCAAACTCTCACAGTGACTTGAAGTTTCCTAAGCTTTCCATAAAACACAAAGCTACAGTCTAATGTACATCATTCCGAGTAATCTCATTCAAGGAGCGAACAAATAATAACCATCATCAATACTCAACTCATGCCAATTCATTCCGTAATCTGAAATTTTCAAAACACTACTACTCTTCATAGATTTTCCTCAAACCAACTTTGCTATAGCAAAACCAAAGCATTTATTTCACACACAACCAAACCAGAGCAAACTTTTTTTTTTTTTTTTTAAATTTATCAAATCAAACCATCAAAATAAACACACAAAGAAAAACAAATCAAAACCATCAAAAATAAACACACAAAGAAAAACAAATCAAAACCACAAATACTATAGCACCCCATCATAACAAACCAACATACAAAGACAAAACAAAAACACAAATATAGAGAAATACCACTTCATAACAAAACAAACCAAACTTGCACACCCCCAAACTTAAACTAAGCAGTGTCCTCACTGCTTGGGAACAAAACAGGAATAAACAAAACAAAACAGAACAAAACACCACAAAGTAAAGCAAAAAAAAGCAAATGTAGGAACTCCTTTTGGAGGTGGGCAAGTGGTCTATCCTCTCAGTCCTCCTTGCTGTCCTCTTTAGCATCTTCTGTGTTCTCCTCAGTAACAACCGGCTCCAGCACACTCTCCGGGAACTCAAGAAAGGAGAATACAAGTTTTATAATGTTCTTTTACAAGGATTTTCTCACTGCTACCCTATTTGCTGTAGCATTTCTTAATGACAAATAATTTTGCTACAGCAAAACCTCTAAAGTGTAGTCGCGATGTCATGTGAATCCAGTTTGTTTTTCTTTCTCTTTTTCTTTTTGCTACCACTATCCCTCAAGTGTGTAGGTAGAGGTTTTAGTTCCAAAGCAGTTGGTTCTTCGACAGATGATTTATGTGATTTGAGGGTCCTTTCTGATAACTTAAGGGACTCAAATTGCTTCCCAGCTCTAGCTGCCATATGCTTGCTCTCCATCCAAGATACTTGATTATCACAGTTGTCCTCATTTACTTCAAAATCAGTCTGGTCATCTTCTTCTGCCAACTTTGTAGAACATTTCTTCTCAAACTCTGTAACCACTAATGAATCGAGAACATTGATGGCCGGACACTCCTCAATATCATTAGCAAAATGCATAGCTTTGAATACGTTAAAAGTAACTTGCTGATCGTGGACTCTCATAGTCAGTTCGCCCTTCTGCACATCTATTAATGTTCTGCCTGTAGCCGAAAAGGGTCTTCCCAGGATAATCGAAACTTCCTTGTCTGCCTCATTATCCAGCACAATGAAATCTTCTGGAAAAATGAACTTGTCTACTTTTACTAGCACATCTTCAATTTTTCCTTTTGGATGAGCAAATGACCTGTCCGCTAACTGAAGAGTGACTGTGGTAGGTCTTGCTTTTCCAATTCCCATCTTTTTGAAGATAGACATAGGCATCAGATTTATACTTGCACCCAAGTCGCATAATGCCTTTCCAAAGTACTCATTACCAATGGAGCACGGTATTGTGAAACTACCCGGATCTTTCAACTTAGGCGGCAACTTCTTCTTCAATATTGCACTGCACTCTTCTGTTAGCGCTACCATCTCAAACTCCCCCAACCTACGCTTCTTCGAATGAATGTCTTTCATGAATTTGATGCAGCTCGGCATCTGTTCTACAGCTTCTATGTAACGACCCCTTACGGACTATTACAGTTGACTTCGTATTTAATCATTCATCTCTTATAAAATTGCGGAGAATATTAAGTTTGAAATAAAAATCTTTACATAACGGAAAACTTTACTTAGATAATTTTAGAAAACTATAGAAAAAAAAAATTTTTTTCTTTAAAACTATATCAAAATTTAACTTCATAATTAATATATATATATTTTTAAAACCCAATTCATGAAATAATATTTAAATCCATATGAAACATCCAATCAAATAATAATAAACTAAAGTCTCAAAACTTTATTTGAAATTAAAAATGTC
>JAFMPE010160042.1:2166-39832 GCA_024759925.1 Ficus religiosa
TTCATTTCAACTTTTGCAATTAAAACAGCTTTGTTAGTAATCTTATTGGGAATTTCTACATTAAGATGTTTTATTTTGTATTATCAATAAAAATTATTGTTTTAATAATTTGATTAATTTTTTAATGACAGTAATAATTTTAAACTGTGTTATGAATTTTTAACATGAACACTAACAAGTAAGACCGTTTAAAATTGAATTCAATGATTAAAAAAAAGCTATTTTTTACCGATTTTGCAAAATAAGAGATGATACAATAAAAAGATCCAATTTGATCGTATATGGTAAAATATTTTATTTGAACCGGGTTTTGGATTTTGGTGCAAGTTTTTGATGATTTATTTCAACTTTTACAATTATTATTGAACTTTTTTTTTTTTTTTTTCCTATCTGATTGGTGCAATTAATGAGATACGTGAGTTGTTCATGGGCTTAACTGTTCACATGTCAAAGGCTTCAAAAGTCACGCACGAGGAGCAAGAGCACAGTGACGCCCAAAAGCTTTCAACACCCTTCTTCCTCGTTTATATTTCTCAACTTGACTTATTTGTTTTGGTGATGAAGTGGTAAATTCTGCAAGGGGAAATTTTTTGCAAGATTTTCTCCAATTCTTTTAACAGGATAATCTGAAAAATACTTTTTATGGGTAGTGAATGCACCAACATTTTTCGGCATTTTATCGTGTTTTTATTTTCAGGTTTAAAACTTTTTTTTTTTTGGGACAACATTTTACCAAAAGTAAAATACCAAAAAGTGCAATTAATCATTTCTCATAACATGTTAAATTTGACCTATTCGTCGTCAAAATGATACTTTTTGCACCTTAGGTTGGACTAAATTTTGTAAATTGAGGATTTGAACAAGAATTGAGATAATGATCTTAGCATTCTTGAAAAGAGAGTAAGAGCCTGTTTCGCAGAGCTTCTTAGAAACTGTTTTTGGCTTCTCAGGTCTAAAAGCGGCTTCTGAAAGTATTTGGATGATCTATCAGAAGAGCTTCTGGTCTCCATAAGTGCTTCATGTCAAAGCCAATAAATATGAATTTTAGAAAAAGTTCTTCTAAGTAGACTTTAAAACTTGTAACAAAATTTAAATTAAACATTATAAACTCAATTTAATATTTTTAGTACTTATTAAAATACTTTAGAAATCATTTTGATCTCAATAGCTATTTGGTTTCAAACATCTACTGAGAAGTCACAATTTTTGCTTCTCTTCTTTTACTGGCTATAGACAAAAGCAAAAACTTTGCCAAACAGACACTAAGTGTGATACTTTGATGAAGCACGCTTACTTTGACAGAAAAAAGTTGAGAGATTTAAGTGGCTATTAGATAAACTGAATAAGAAAATAATAAAAGTATAAGAGAAGATAAAAGTTTAATGTGAAGAAGATAATTAACGGTCTAGAAACAAAAAAAAAAAAAATCATTAATAATGAATACTATGAATGTGCTTTGATGTAAATACATAAAATAAATAAAATCGGATAAGATATCTAATATTAATAAAATCTCATTTAAAAAAAACAAAAAAACTTTCTCCAATACTTATCACTCGTGATTTTAATCACATCTATCTTTTTATGGCGTACGGGATGAAATTAAGAAGATATTCATAAAACTTTGATTTGAATGAGGATAACATGCTATAAAAGTCAAATTAGATATATATTTTCATGTGGCACCAAAATTTAAAATATATATATATATATATACGTGAGTGCTTTAAAACATGTTTCAAATTTTCAATAAACATGTAAATCACATGATATACTCGTAACATGACACACGGGGTAGGGGTAAGAGAGGGGTCGTAGCTAGCTAATGTATATTTACTATTTAGTACAGCTAATGAACTTTTTCATTAGAAGAAAGCATTTGAATAATACAAATTTAAAAACCATTATACTAACATGACATAAAAAATTAATATTAGACTAATATGATATAAAATTAACACCTTAACTCCTATGTTCCTTTATTCATGTCTCTTTCATATCCGTTCAGTAATATCATGACATGTTAATTAAAAATATATATTTAATTATAATATTCATATCACATAATTAAAAAAATAATGTTAGTTATACATGTGTCATAATTTGATTAGAGGGACAGAAATTGAGACACAAATAAAGAGACTTATAAGCTAAATATCAAAATACCATTAAAATTGATTAAAATTTGTATCATATTAATTAATAAATAAAAAATATAATTATTTAAGTAATTTTCTCTTTTCCCTCTCTCTAATCATCCTCGTTATTCTAAGGTATCAAAAAGTCTAAACAAACCTAATAAGCAAACCTAACCAAAAGAGACTAGATAAGCACGTCAATCTTATCCTTGGTTCTGAGATTTGGTAGGAAATTTCTAATCAAAATCTGTTCAAAATTCCTTTCCCTTGGACTTCTTACTCTCCAGTGAGGCTAAAAAGGTTGTAGGAACCCTATGCCTCCTTAAGTTTTCAGTACTGTTTGATAACGACTTTGGTTGTTAGCAAAACACGCACATTTCAAGGAGTTTTTCATTTAAAAAAACAAAAACAAAAACAGTATGGTCATTAACGTTATGTCTAATTAAAATATGAGAAAATCACTTAAATAATAATTATTTTTTATCTATTGATTACCATGATATAAATTCTCGTTTATTAACCAATACAAGACAAATTTTAGTTTTATTTTTATGTCATAATGGTCTATTATCAAATTTTTATATGTTGTAATGATATTTAAATATATGTTATTCATATGCTTTATTTTATTAAAATAAAGCCTTATCAATCGAGATAATTTTTTATCGTTATCTATTATGAGATTCGAATACTATACATGTCTATAAATATTATGATTAAGCTTTTGTGAATATATGTATATATAAATGATTAAGCAATTGTTTGACTTATAGAATTAGAAACATTTTAGCAATTCAAATTATGTGTTCCATCTGAATTTACGTTTGGCTACACAAAATGCAATGTTGCCTTTCGGATTTTGTGCTCCATCCGAATGAAGAAATCGATGCAATTTTGGAATCAAGTTTTATCCTTCCAATACATTTTGAATTAAAAAATTGTATATCTCTTCTACCTAAACTTCAAATGCCTTAACTTATTCATTTTAAATCTGATCCATCTGATTCTTATTTCTACGCATTTAGAGCGAAAAGATGAGTAAAACCTCTTCAGAATTTGCCATGTGTCATTGAAGATTTATAAGATTTGTTAAAACTATTTTCAACACAATATCAAAAGACATCTCATTTTAAATTATATTTTATTTGTGTATCCAAATGCTAATTCATATTACAATTCAAATCACCAAATTCAAATTTTCAATCCAAATCAAATAATTTAAATCATAGAAATTCAAATATTCAAACCAAATGGTGCCAATCTAAATGTGTAGCAATAACAACTTTAGTTATCATAAAATCCATATTTTACTTTTTTTTCTTCTAAAATTTTGGTTATACAAAATAAATATCATATATGTTAGATCCCGACTTAATTCTGTATACAAGACAAACTCTAAAAGCTTATATATGTCATGTATATTATATCTACATATGAAGGGATCGTTGTCCAGGTTGTTTTGGTCTATTTCTCATGAAGTTTGTCTTTTTGCGGACGAATCACAATCTTATCATTTTATATAATATATATACACACACACACACACCCACTCTACATATCGCTAATTAATCCAATCACATAGATATGTTTATAATAATTTGATTTGTCATAAAGCTGCCTATCAATTTTGACGCGGGTCTCCGCGTGCTTGCAAAAGAGATAAAATTGCAACTATTTCGTGATTTATTTTCTTCGTAATCTTGTGGAAAAGAAAGCAAGAATAATAATAGCACACAAATTAATGAACGAGTTTATTATTATCCAATGTACTGTTCCTTTCATGTTTCACGTTCATGTTTTGGTTACATCTCACTTCAACTTGGATTGACCCTCTTAGTTCTCCTCTCTCTCTCTCTCTCCTCTCCCGTCCTTCGGTATAACCCATACAACAGATCGACACAACTTAGAAAAAAACACGGTACAACCTGTTAAAGAGAGAGAGCCAGAAAGAAATAGGGAGAACTCTCCCGTCTGGTGATCCGGGGATGTCGTACGGAAAAGTTCTCATATATATACGTATTATATAGTGATATTTTACAAGTCAAATTGACAGTATACAGCGGTATACGTCCATGAGGAACTTAAACACTTAAATCATAGAAATATGTCTAAGTCATAAAGCAAACATTCAAATTAAAGAAGATGTTAAACAACGCAACGAGTGTTTTTATTTTTTATTTTTTTCATCTTTGGATTCTCCATATTAAGTCTATAAATATGTGAAAATACGCAAAATATTATTGTTAGTCCTAACTCAACAAGTTGGAAAAACAGACTTCGAGATAAAAACTATCAAATTCAAAATATCCTCATCCCCCCAAAAAAAAAAAAAAAAGAACAAGAAAAAGACTACATGCTAGCAGTCTAGAAACCATTATATGAACTATTTCTCTTATCTTTATTTTTGAAAGAAAATTAGTTCTCTCCCCTTTTGATTTTCCTCGTCTAAATTTTATCATAACTTTCTTTCTCTTTTTTTTTTTTTTTAATGAAAAAAGTAATTTTTCATTTCTTTTACCAAACATAAAGTAAGATGACTATGCCACATTTGTATGATGGCATTACGTCATTTTATGAATCTCGAGTTAATTTTGCGGAGTTACCATGATCTGGTTATCATTCTTGACGCCGCTCAAATGCCAATTGACACAATCATACCCATTTTGCCACGTGTTATCACAACCGATAAGGCCAACAAATTAGGTAAACTTGCAATTTTTTTAAAAGAAAAAAGAAACCCCACGTAAGAGAGGGTTCAAAGGTTTTTTTTTTTTTTTTTTTTAAAAGGGGACCATTCTTTTAAATTGAAAGAAAAAATACACGTTTAAATGATGGGTGATAAATGAGGCACAAATCACAGTCAAGTATTTGGGGATTAAGGTCGATATAGGAGAGTAATTAGCAAACGAGACAAGGACACCCATGTACTATTACTCCTTTAGAAATGTACAATACTAGAAAATATTAATGATGTTTAATATTTTATTATTTATTAATATAATATTTACTTTTTTATTAATATCATGTTAAACATCACTGATATTTAAAAATATTTTTTATTAAAAAAATACTAAGAAATATCAATATTTAATATCACTAGTTAATATAAAAATAAATTTAATATTTTATAATATATTATTTATTAATAAATAATATTAAATATTATTGATATTTCGTAGTATTATTCTAGAAAAAATGCGAGGATAATTGTTGTCGGTGATAATCATATCACAACTGTGACATTCGTAAAAGCTTCCTTTCCTTCTTTTTTTTTTTTTTTTTTTTTCCCCTTTTTTCTCTCTTATTTTCCCTTGCCTCAAAACGACATTGTATGAAAGACAAAGCTCACGCCTTGTAAGAGAGAGGAGAGAGAAAGAGACTTTAATAAAAAGAAGCAAAAAAATAATAAAAAATTAAAAAAAGGGAGGGGGGGGGGGGGTAAAAGGAAAAGGAAGTGTCACTCACAGAAGGTTGACTGGACACTGCAGGCCGGCACTAGGGTAGGCAGACTTTAGTCACCCTATATTGCTACAGCCAGTTGTTATTTCCTGCCCTACGCTTGGAGGGCCCCCCCCAACCCTCCCCCACAACTCGCTTGGCCCTCGTTCAGAGCTAGCCCCTTGCTTCACCCTTGTGACTAACTTCACAAAATGGGGCTCACCTTGACTAAGCATGCATTTGTGACGTCCGCGTGAATTGAAATTGTGTTGTGTGTTAAATTATATATTTGACTTATTGAAAAAAGTTTAAAATCTAGTATTCATTTGGAATGGTAATTTTCATATAGTAAAACATCATTCAAATTTAAAAATAAACTTTATATTAAAAGTTCGTTTGGTATTTGAGTTGAGTTTGAAAATTTTAAATTTGAGTTGAAAATTTTTGTTGATTTTTCAGAAAAAATAAAAATTTTTTTAAAAAAAGACAAAAACTGAGATGAAAAAATATAGTTTGAGTTTAACCGCCAAACGAGGCCTAAATTTTTTCTCTCTTCTGTTTTAAAAAAAATTAAACTTTAATAACAAGACGAACAATATAATATTCATTTTACATATTTTTTAACATATTTCAAAATTTTGCATTATTTTGTGAATTATATAACTTTTCCAAAAGTTTTTTCATCAGACACTTATTTCCAACCTAACCTCCAAAACACCCTCTCTAGGATTCCCCCCAAATGGGCCCTAAAAAAGTCGATATAAATTTTATTTCGTTCATCTCGAAATTCTATGTAATTTTTTTTAAATCATCTCATTTAGACTTATATATACAAAATTGGTTAGGGCTACATAGACTAAGCTAGAATATTTTGGTCATGAAAGGGTTGAATTGGTTACGGCTACATTTGCGCGTTTGTTTTTTTAGAACAGTTCTAAACAACCCGACTTTGCAGATCACTCTTTTCTCTCATGAGTCGGGATGATACAGGTTCCGATTTGTTTATCATTTTTGGTGTTTATTTAGAGCTGAGCAAAGGGATAATGTCCCTCTATTAATACACCAACGTTCAAAGAGAAAATCGGTTTTTGTTATAACCAAATGCAGACTGCTTTAAATTTAGGAGAATATTTAAATGGTAGGATAGTATAAATAAATTCTAACAACAACATATAGGGAGTTTTAGGGAGTTTTTATGACCAATTCATAAATCAGACTATTGAAAATTTAATTCAACAATTAAATAGCATTTTTTATCGGCAAGACAAAATAGAAAGTTTTATCATAAAAACTCCTTAAAATACGTATAATTTTAAATGTCTAATCATGTATGAATCATATCAGATTAAAATAAGTTTAATGAATTAACAATTTTTTCTTATGGATTAACAATGGCAATTTTCTGAAGTTTGTTTATATACAGGTCATAAGCGTTGATTAATGACACATGCAAGAAAGTTATTTTATCAGATTTGGACGCCAAATAATATGGTAATTGAATGATTGTAATATATTTTATAACTAATAATTGGTGCTCACAACATCATCCGTGTGCATATATATGTGTGTATATATATATATACATACATACATATATATAAATAAGTTTTTCAAAAAAAGGGGGGGGGGATATGTTCATTAGATTTTTGGATACTTCAGGGAGCTAGTCATAAAGTCGCCTTTGGACGAGAGGCGGTGATGGCGCACTGTTTCTTTCATATGGACAGGAAAAGACATGAAGAAAATGACTTAAAAGAAAATAATATATATACCAGCTTAGTGGATTGGTGTAAAAAAACATGCGTTTGAATTATTACCACCGATTATTTGGTAGGAGGGGGAAGTTGTTTATTCGCATCGCAAAAAAATATAATATTCTAGCAAATCCAATGCTTTATGCGGGGTACATAGACAATTTACTTAGTTAAAAATCTATATACAAGAATGTCTTACCTCTTGAATTTATCTGGAAATGCTACTATCTATCGATATATATATATAGTTTTTTTTTAAATTTCCTTCAAGAAAATAATTTAAGGAACACGAGTTAAGTTAGTTATTTTTTATTTGATTTTGCAATATAGTGTTTGTAAACTTCTCACGGTTTTGTCGTCTCATGAAAATGCAGGAATGTTGTGGTCGAATCAAAAAGTCAGAAAATTTTGCTAGGAGAGTTAATAATTACGTAGATAAATTTTAAGAGATATGAATTGGATTTTTTTTTTTGTTTAGAAGGATTTTATGAAATTTTCTATGCATATACTCATATCTATACAAATGTAAATAGAAGGGAAAAAAAGTTGAGTGGAAATAAGCCCTTAGGCCTTACTTGCCTTCGTCTCTGTCGTGGTTGTATGTATAATCTAACGGTGACTCTATTATAAGATGTAGAATTTAAAATCTCATCTTAAATTATTAAAAAAATTGATAAAATGATTGCATGTTCTGAATAAAGAAGTTACGAGGTCATGGATACATTATTGTTTTTAGCACGATCACAAAATTCATGTGTCCCTTAACTATGCTTATATGCCAAATATGTTGAACTTACTTTTGGCCGCTTTTTATCAAAGGAAAATGCATGCACTACAAGGTCGATGGGGATTTTAATTTTTAAAGTCAACCTAAAAATTTTCTAGAAAAATAAAAAGGAGCTTTTCAAATCTAGCCACTAATTTGGTTCCCGAACCATTCCATGAAAAAGGGTCTGCCAAATATTAGATCAAATGCATATACACAAACTCTTTGTCCATGTTCATTGATAGCGTGCCTAAAGCTTTCGGGAGACTTGTTTTTCGCACGTTTAAATTTGGACTGTGCCAAGTCATATATTTTTTAGTGGGGACACTAAATAAATTAGAAATCTAATATTAGTTATTAATATCACGGTTTTTGAAAAAAATTCGTTGTTAAAAGTACAACATGCGAATTTTACGCATGCAATTAAAAAGATGTTGTGAAATCTTTGAACGTACTCACGATGGTTTAAAAATCATTGTGAAAATCCAACTTTTCTAATAGTATATGTATATAGAAACCAATCAATTTATTTATTATTTATTATTTATTATTTTTACTTTTAAAGTTATAGATAGCTCATTTTCCTTCTTACAATTTCATAAAACGAAACTTAATAAGGTCTTATCATACCATTTTTAATGTATATGTCCCCTATAAATATATTACAAAATATACATATAATTAATTTGAGATAATATCTTATTTTGTACTCCAACACAAAATGCTACTTCTAATACAATTGTCATTTATCTACCCTTTTTTATCATCAAGTTATGGATTTGTAATAATAGACTTTTAATATTTAAATTATGTAAAAAATGACGATGTTACAATGCTAATATTAAAGGAAAAAAAAAGGAGTTAATTTTGGCTTTCAGTTTGAATCTAAAGTTTTCATATTAGTTTTTATTTTTTTCCTAAAAAATCAACAAAAATTATAATTAATTTTGAAAAATCAACTAATTTTAACTTATAAATTTTGTTCCTATCCCCTGTTCTCAATGCAAACTTGATATATTGATTTGATACTTCGTCACAGATGCTCTTAGTATTTTTAATTCCGAGCTTTCAGGGCTCTGGTAATTGAATCCATTCAACAGTGAAAATAGGAGTGTTTTATTTATTTATTTATTTATTTTAGTTTTAAAAAATCATACAGAGAATAGGAGTTAGTTTTTCCAAGACTAGCCGTTTTAATTTTCCTTTCCTAGGGATGCTACCATTGTGTGCAATAGATCCTACTCTAGGAATAGCAAAGTGACAAATGTCATCTGGTCATCTCATTGTTCGAATTTGTTAAAGAAATAATACGCTCGTAGATGCGTGCACTTTTTAAATTATTACAAGAAGACCTGAAATAGTTATTAAACAACATTTTACCCAAAAAAAAAAAAAAAAAAAACACTTCCATAGGTCGTAACTGATTGCCAACTAAGTTTGACTCCTTTAAAAATAAAATAAAATAAAATAAACTTTTGTTTGAAATAAAGGTTTGAAATAAAATTTTGAGATTGAATTGATTGATTTTTTAAAAATTAATTAAAATTTTTATTAACTTATTCAGAAAAAAGTAAAAAATTAATATGAAAAACTTATGTTCAAATATTTGATTCAAATGTAGGATAAGTAAACTTTTTCCTCCACATGGCCATGCAAGATTGTTCTTCGAAAATGACTGTTGTCAAGTTTTAATTTCTTACTGTATCTAAACTTATCCCGCTGGGACTAACTTAGTAAGTGAGAAAGGAAGAGATTAAGAAAAATCTATTATATTAAAAAATATATATTTTTAATAAGTGAGGATTATAGATTTTATATCGTAAAAGAAAAATCTAAACTTGTTAAATTAAAAACAATGAAATAGCACATAAAAAAGAAAGCTATTAAACTCTCGTAGATCAAAACGTACACAAATTTTTTTTTTTTATTTGTCTTCGGTTATTTATATGTATTGATTCTATATGTGCAATATATAAAAGTTAAAATATAACGTGAAAACATATTATTTTGATAATCTATTAACCTTATAAGCCATTGAAATAGTGCCTTTCGTCGTTGTCCTCACCTGGTCATGTGGCATTTTTAAATAAAAAATTATTTTTTTATTTTTTTATTATATTTTACTTTTTTTTGTTTGTCCACTTGATGTGGGTCTCAAATTCGACACGTGATAATTTTAAATAAAATAATAATACTTTTAAAAAATTAAAAAATTAAAAAATTAAAATTAAAATTTTTTTATTTTGTTTGTTTATTTCGCACAAGTTAGCATTTTGAAAAGGGATATCATTCATTTCATATAGAGATGATTTCGTTTTGTGAGACATCTCTAAAGTGTCAATGTTGCGTAAAACAAATGTTCTCACAACAAAATTTTTACATATTATACATATGCAAGACAGATCATGTTGAAGGACTTGAAAGACTTTGAACTTAGCTTCTTCTTCTTCTTCTTTATTATTATTGTTATTATTTTGTTTCCTTCTAAATATATGTGAATTTCGCAATCTTCAACTATTCCCACTTCCGAAAAAAAAAATGGATAAGCTTCAAATGCTGATCTGGTGATGTACATATAACAATGACATAAAATCTGAAAATAATAATCACAGTTTTTGTAAAGAGCCGAAGTGTAGGGCCCATTTGAGAGTGTTTTTGCAAATGATTTTGTTTTAGAAATAGAAATGAAAATATTTTGAAATATTTTTTAAATCGAGTTTGATTGTATTTCTATAGAAATTGATTTGAGTTAAAAAAAAAAAGAGTAAAATTTTGTTAAGTATGTTTCAAAAAGATTAATTGAGTGTATAGGTCTTACAAAATGGAACTGGAAATAAAAAAATAATTTTATTTCATTTTTTAATTTTTTGATAAAAAAATGAATTTTAATTCTCGTTTTTATTTTCTGATTTTATACGAAACAAACATTATTTCATAATTATTTTACCTAAAGCGCTACAGAGTGCAAATTCTCAACCTCAAGTTCCAAAAACCAAAATTTGTGAAATTTTTTTTGTAAAACGTTTCCTTAATAATATCAAATGGTGCCTTAATAAAAGACATACCGGTTTCGAACTTTGGAAGGAAAGTGCACAATATTTATATATATATATATGTATATATAAACACGCATATACATGTATGTTTGTGTGTATATATAATGGGCAGAAATGGAGTCTTCCACTAATAATAACAAGGATATTGTATCATTAATTACAAAATCGAGAACTTAGCTTTCCATCACGTGTTAGTGCATTATCATTTTGGAAGGGTAAAATAGTCAAGGTGGTGACATGGCTATAAAATGCATTAAGGTGATAAAACTAATTTTATATGACTTATCAATATCAACTCTGCCTGTGATGTTGCCCTTTGGGTTTTTTGTTAGTTTTGTTGCCATCTAGTCCATTCAGCTTTTGCTATATTTCTTCGAATCTTTCTAATCTCAATTATTACTATTCTTGTTCTTTGTCTCAATTCTCGTTTTTCGTCTCTCTGTTTTCTTTTTTTCTTTTTTAATTAAGATTGGAGAATTCGAATTCCATATCTCAATATTAAAGACATGAGTGTGAATTTTATGATTGGCCTGTAATCTTAAGCGTGTGATTTTAAGAGACATTTGCACAAAAAAAGAAAAGAAAAAAGAAAAAAAAAAGGGGGACATATGATGTTTTAACTAACCCCATTCGTTCCTGCACATCAGACTAAACACAAGTAGGGAAACAAAAGCTTGACTAAATAATACATTTATATTTTACTGCAGTTAGAGATCTAGACTGTAAATTCACTATATTTTTGAAACAAAATGTTAAAAACTGACTTACCTCTGCCTTTTTTTTATTCAAATATCTCATTTGGTTAAAGAAAAACACAATAGACAAAACAAACTTCAAGCAATTTTTGTTTTTTGTGTTTTGTTTTTTTGTTTTTCAAAGAAGAAAAGAAACAGGACAATCAAGGAAATTCAAGGCCATTAGCGATTGGCGAAAACAGAGTAGCCCTTCCATCCATTTCGCTCCTTTTGTCACGGCTCAAAGGTTGCTGATTTTTATTACATGTGTTACTTTAATTTTTGTGAATATTTTTATTCTAGGATCTAAACCTTATCAAATGATATATTTTGTAATTCACAAACAAAAACAATATCCCTTGAAACAAAAAGTATGTTTAGCTCTTAAATGGTGATCACTCCCTACTCAAAAAAAAGTTTTGTCATTTTCTTAATATATATTTTTTAAACTTAAAATAGGGATATAAACTTTTTATATTTTAATGAAATCAGATGTGAAATTATTGCTAAATTAGTCAACCATTATTTTTTAATATATTAAATCATACATCAACATTAAATGAGGGGAAAAAAAAAACGTTTTCCTATCCTTATCTGCTTATTAATATTTCTTTGCTTATAGCCTTTCCTAGGATTCAATTTTCCAAAAAAGAAAAAAATCAAATCAAATATATATATATATATATATATATTTTGCTAAAGAAAAATCAAATATGTTTAATCATGGACAGCAAAGTCTAAGCAATTCCATTCGAGGGGGAAGAGAGATTCCCGGAGAACCGTGCGTGGGCTTGATCATAAAATCTTCTATTTTTTTTTTAAGTAATAACAAGATTTAAAAAAAAAAACATTACTCACGATTTCACACTAATAAAACAATTAGCCCTACGTGCAGGCCAACTCAGCTAGCTAATAACAAATTCAAAGCCCCAAAAAACAAAATTAATTAATTAATCAATCATTAATTTAGACCTAAGTTTCTGAACGTTTATTATTTCTAAAAAAATGTAATATAATACATATTACTTCTTCTTCTTTTTTTTTTTTATACTATATTTAAAATAATAATGAGAAAAAGAAAAAGAAAAAGAAAGAGTAGAGACAAGGCTCTCCAAATAAATTGGTCGCCCATCGATAAGGAGGCACGCCCCTACCAATGGAGCCAGACCAACGGTCAAGATGTCCTCTTATACGAGCAGTGAAGCTGGACCGTTGGTTCTTCTAAACTCCTCCTCAGCTTTTTGACATAAAAAAGGGACAGGTCCATGGACTCCATGCCGAGCCAGTGGGAACCCCATAACACCATGTCCTTTTCTTCGACTGACTATTGTGCCCCTCTCTTTCGTCTTCATCCCAAACTACCCATTTAGGGCTACTTTCGTCATTTCATCTTTTCTTTAATAGAACATTTGGTTTGGAACATTTTGTCTTTCTCTTTGTCTTTAGACTCCAAAGTGAGACCCTAAAAACTACTATATACTATTCATATATCTAAACGTCTACGGTAAATTTAAATTTTAAAATTTAATAAACTTTACTATTTCAAATCTAAATGAGATATATTTTTTTAATTATATAGAATTTTGAGAGAAACACATCAAGATTCACAATTTTTCCTAAATACATTTTAAAATTTTTTACGTTTCTAGTCCGAATAATTTTTTTCCTTTCAAACATACATTTTCAAAATTATGTCTCATTTTCAATCCAAAACTCATATAAAAAATCTCCCCAACTGGGCACTAAAAAGTTTTTTTTTTTAATGAAATTACCTAAGTAATCATATTTTTTTCATATATTTTCCACATAGCACAAAATTTTTATTATTGATCAACATGGCATAAATTTAAGTTAACTCTAATTTAATTTTGTGTCAGATTTATCTTATGTTAATTTTTTGTATTATATTAATATAATAATTTTTAAATTTGTGTTTTCATTTTTTCTTTCTTCTTTGTATTGGAACTGAAATTACTATTTATCGGAACTGTAAGGGGGTGTTTGGTGAATGAGTTTAGTTTAAGATTTTTAAGTTTTAATAGTAATTTTTTAGAAAGGACAAAAAACTTTTTCAGAAAAGATAAAAAATTTTTTCAGAAAAAGATAAAAATTATGATAAAAAAATACAATTTATAAATTTTCGCTTTATGGAGGTGGAGGGTGTACGTGTAAATTCCTGCTTCAATCATCAGCCAAAAAAAAAGAAAGAAAGAAAAAGGAAAAAATTTCTGTTTCAATCACGCAATATGGTCCGTACACTGTGAGAAAAGGGGCACAACTCATCTGACGGTCTTGATTAAGATGCAACGTGCAGTTGTAAGTTTGTTTTTGTACTTTTTGAACGGTTCCCCCCCCCCCCCCCCCCTCAACCCATAATAACCATTCAATTGGCTTCATAAGTGTGGTTATTATTACGTTTATTACTGTATTATTATTATTATTATTATTTATTTTTGCTATTATTATTATTACTATTATTTTATTCACACTGCACTTCTCAGGTGCCCATCAGCCAATTGTTAAACACTTACATACACTTCTTGTTTTTCCTTTTCCTTTTTTTAATTTATTATTTTTTTATTCACTACTTTTGATTTTATTATTTGAAACTTACGTGATTTTATGGATAATCTTACGATAATTATACACCTGACCCTGTTATAGGATGGATAGTTTAATTCATCCGTCGACCTAAAATCATAAAATTAAAAACTAAGCTAAATTTCGTATTATGATTTGGCTAAATTTGACAAAATTGTTTGATGTTAGTTAAGTGGAGGAAACAAGTGGCTTTATACACTAACAACATATACCAATCCAAACAATTGACTTTAACTCATGAGCAAAAAAAAACAAAGGACTTTTAACTCTTAGGGTTTGTTTGGACATAAGTTCAACTTAAAATAAGTTGTACTTTTTTCATCATTATTTTTATCTTTTTCTGAAAAAGTTTTTTGTCTTTTTAAAAAATTTTTTTTTCCTAAAAAAACACTATTGAAACTTAAAAATTTTAAACTAAACTCATTCACCAAACACCCCCTTAGTTATTAAAAAGTGAGGTTAGAGGAGATCTGTAAAATAGGAAGTTGGTTCGTTGGGACCTTGTCAATTAGTAAAGAAAGAAAAAAGGCCAAAAAAAAAAAAAAAAAAAAACCATTTGGATCAACTTCAACAGCCCGTAATCTGTTATGAAAACTATTTTGCTTTTCTTTTTTGGCATATAAGCAAGGTCAACATAAATAGTTGTATACGAATATATGTATACCTATATATATATATATCATTAAGTGCAGAAGACTTTTTGGCATCAACATATACGTATCTCATTTATGGTCCATTATAAACCCAATTATGAAATAGATCTAAACCGTTGGAAATGGGGCAAATAGGTAAGTAATAGTAGTAGTACAAATCATTGATATGTGTACCATATTTTTAACTTAATTATTTCTTGATTTTGTTTTGTTTTTTTTTTTTTTTCCTGTGTGGAGGAAAAATTCAAGATTTGATAAGAGTACCAGCGAGAATGAAACAGTTACACATGATTGGACGGCCATGATGTCATGATAACCAGACTTCACATCGAATCATTCCCTATTATTTTTAAAAAAACTTTATTATTCCTACACCACCCCCAAACCCCCCCCCTCGTTGTGGACCCCACAGTATCCTTCTCTTCCACAGATCCAGCCGTGCAACGCGAATCATGAGATTCCTCCTCCGCACCCTCTACGGTGAACATCACCACACCTTATTATTACCTACCAATTTCAATTTCTCATCTCGCTGCCATCTCGTCTTCTAGCGATAATATCACTCTGCAAGACACGCAAAATCTCGCCACCATCCCGGTGGCTCCACGCCCTTACGTACACCCGTTTTATGCGGCTGTTCTTCGTCGACCAGTGGATAAGATCACCCCACCCTCATAGTAGATCGAGCGGTTCTGGTTTAAATATGACCCACGTGAGGAGATCAAAACGGTTGATCATCGTTACTAGCGTAAACCCTACCACACCTGTTTAACCATAGTTAAAATCTAACCACACCCACCTTCGCAACATAAAAATCCTTATCCTCTCTCTCTCTCTCTTTCTCTGTATTCTTCTCTCTCTGAGTCCCTGTCCTTTTTATTTATTTATTTATTTATATTTCATCTCTCTCTCTCTATCTCTGTCTCTTTCCTCTCTGCAAGTATAAGCTCGTCAATGGAGTCTCAGATCTAACCGAGAGTTCAAATCTGAAAGGGAAAGAGCACGCGCTCAAAGAAACGACGCCGCTTCGTTGCGAAATTTGTGAAATCGGGAGCTCGCAGGAGAGAGAGAGAGAGAGAGAGAGAGAGAGAGAGAGAGAGTGTGTCGGAGGACTTTTGGGGAGAAGAGTCTGGAAGCGGAGGAGGTAATGCTGAGAATGGCGAGCTCGTTCCCGGAGGAGGTGCTGGAGCATGTGTTCTCGTTCATACAGTCGGACACGGACCGGAACGCGATCTCGATGGTGTGTAAGTCGTGGTACGAGATCGAGCGGTGGTGCCGGAGGAGGATCTTCATCGGAAACTGCTACGCGGTGAGTCCTAGAATGTTGACCAGGAGGTTCCCGGAGGTGAGATCCATCGAGCTGAAGGGGAAGCCGCACTTTGCAGACTTCAATCTGGTGCCGGAAGGCTGGGGTGGCTACGTCTACCCTTGGATCTCCGCCATGGCCACGGCCTACCCCTTGCTTGAGGAGATCAGGCTCAAGAGGATGGTCGTCACCGACGAGAGCTTGGAGCTCATAGCCAAGTCCTTCAAGAACTTCAAGGTCTTGGTGCTCTCCTCCTGTGAGGGTTTCAGCACCGACGGCCTCGCGGCCATTGCCGCCAATTGCAGGTTTGTTTTGCTGTGCTCTCCGTTTCCAGTTTCGATTTGGACTTGTTTCCTGCTTTTAGCCTGGTTGGAAATGGTGGAAAGAAGAGGAAATTTCGAAACTTGCGTTAGATTTTGTTAATGTAGTAAAATGAAATCTTTTTTTTTTTTTTTTCAATTGATTCTCTTGGGGTCTTGTTTGGATACATGGTGGAGCGAGTCAAAGTCTGGATCATTTTCACTGCGCGATATTTTTTTCCCCGTCGTTTGCTTTTGGTGGAAATGAATGAACTTTCTTTAACTTCACCTAATAGTTGAGCTTTATACCGATAGATTGGATGGCTTCAGTTATTTGGTATATTTTGAACAGTTGAAACCACGCTTTGGCTGTTCAAGTTTTTAGCTTTCGCTCACCCAAATCATAGATTTTATGGCCTCTTAAATGGTTTTTGACGGTGAGCGCGGAAGAGATCTGATTTGCTTTGTTTTTCAGCTTCTTTATGTTGTGGTTTTAGACACCCAATTGCAGCCCTTGCAATATGTTTTTCTTTTTCTACCCTTAAAATGGCTATGGTCTCTAGATTTGCGAGCAATGGAGGTCGGCCTCTGTAGATCTGAGAGGGACTTGTTGCTATTCAATGCCTGTTGCCCAAAATCTAGTGAAGATCGTTTAGGTTGCTTTTTCGCTAGCTGCTTTGTTTCTTCTGGACTATTCTGATCTGACCTGATATTGCATTCAGTTTTTATGACAGTTGGATTGCGTTGATTTCTTTTCAAGTTTCTCTAGATTCTTCTTTTCGTACCTTTTGTTTTCTTTATTTGTATTTTTCCCGTGGGTATAAGTTTTAGCCTGTTTGAGGAGCGAGGACTTCAGAATTTAACTTTGAAAGTTTTTATTCCTGACCTGTGAGGTTAGCTTTTGCCATGAAACTGGGTTTTTATATGGGTGAAAAAGGAGATTTTCTTTTGTCTGATAATGTTGTAACAAAATGTATTAAATATTTCTTGTTATCTGGCGTGTGAGAGAGCTATATAAATATAGAGACCAGTTGCAGTCAATGATGCAGGGTATTTTGGTGCACCATCTATTGGATTTGGTTTTGTTTCCTTGTACTTCTATTTTACTTTAATTTTGATAAATTCCTACTTATTTTAGTTGGTAAAACTGTTGTGCTGCACAATGTGAGTATGTCTTTTGCCTGTCTTCAACGAGTGTGCGGTTTGCCGGTGCAGAAATTTGCGAGAGCTAGACTTGCGGGAGTGTGATGTGGATGATCTGAGTGGGCACTGGCTCAGCCATTTTCCTGATACTTACACCTCACTCGTGTCCCTTAACATTTCCTGCTTAGGCTCTGAGGTGAGTATATCTACCTTGGAACGCCTTGTTGGTAGGTGCCCGAACTTGAGGAGCCTGCGGCTTAACCGAGCTGTACCTATTGAGAGGCTAGCCAACCTACTTCGTCAAGCACCTCAGCTAGCTGAGCTAGGCACAGGAGCCTACTCAGCTGAGTTGCGACCTGATATCTTCTCAAACCTAGCAGGCGCTCTTTCCGGCTGCAAAGAATTGAAGAGCCTATCTGGGTTTTGGGAAGCAGTGCCTGCGTATCTTCCAGCTGTTTACTCTCTCTGTCCTGGGCTAACATCATTGAACTTGAGTTATGCAGCTATTCAAAGCCCAGACCTTATCAAGCTTCTTAGCCAATGTCCAAGTTTGCAGCGTCTATGGGTATGTCTGATTCTGTTTGAATTTTTATCTGAATTGTTACATCTATTCACTGGGATCCTATATTTATGGATACAATTACTTTCTGTTTGCTGCTACATTCTTTAGCTAATTAAGGACGCGAATACAGGTTTTGGATTACATTGAAGATGTTGGCCTTGAGGCCCTTGCGGCATCTTGCACGGATTTGCGAGAGCTTAGAGTATTTCCTTCGGATCCATATGGGGCAGAACCAAATGTGTCGTTGACGGAACTGGGCCTTATCTCTGTTTCTGCAGGCTGCCCAAAGCTTCATTCGGTTCTGTATTTTTGTCGTCAAATGTCCAATGCTGCCTTGACGACCATCGCTAGGAACAGACCTAACTTTACATGCTTTCGACTCTGCATTATTGAGCCACGGACTCCTGATTACCTAACCCTTGAGCCACTGGATGTGGGATTTGGAGCCATTGTTGAGCACTGCAAGGACCTCCGGCGCTTATCTGTTTCTGGTCTCCTAACTGATCGTGCCTTTGAGTACATTGGTACTTACGCAAAGAAGCTAGAGATGCTGTCTCTGGCTTTTGCTGGAGATAGTGATCTGGGGCTTCACCACGTATTGTCTGGTTGCGAAAATCTTAAGAAGCTTGAGATCAGGGACTGCCCATTTGGTGATAAGGCGCTTTTGGCCAATGCTGCAAAGCTGGAGACAATGCGATCCCTTTGGATGTCTTCTTGCATGGTGAGTTATGGAGCATGTAAGCTGCTTGGTCAGAAGATGCCCAGGCTCAACGTTGAAGTTATTGATGAGAGGGGACCTCCAGATTCAAGGGCCGAGAGCTGCCCTGTGGAGAAGCTCTACATTTATCGTTCCGTCGCCGGGCCAAGATTTGACATGCCCGGCTTTGTTTGGACCATGGACGAGGATTCTGTTCTACGGCTTTCTTGAAAAGGACCGTTGCAAGTGCCATGCCGCTGAATTCAAAACCCCTCCGACGGGTCGAGTCGAATATGATGAAAACATAGCAGGTACATGCTTTATATGGCACTCACTGTTCCCCATTTGATTTATATATGTAGCTTTAATATAACGTTGCAGCAAAGCAAAGCAAAGCTCTGATTGGGCGTAAAAACCACGGGGATTCGGAGAGTAATACAGAGAGAGAGAGGCTCAAGAGCTCATATTGCCATTCAATTTTACCCTTTGGCTGAGCTATGCCAATACCAAATTAGTAGTTAAATTAATAATAATAAAAAAAAGAGATATATGAACTTCTCCTGTTGTTGTCCTATGTAATTCGGAACAATAGTTTAATTTTTTATTGGGGAATCGGTTCACCTTGTATACAATTTTATCTGCAGAACCCATTTTTTTTTTTTTTCCGCATGTTTATGCGTTTTAATTGTGCTGCATTGTTTTCACCAGTAAGTAATTATCGTGGACCCATCTTTTGTATCAATGTTTTTGTTATTATTATTGGCCTTCTCAGTGAATAATAAAGTTCATATTCTATTTGCATGTTCTTGAACCTATATCATATGGATATATAATCATAATATACATACATACATACATATATAATGTGTGTACTTTGGGATGAGTTTATTTTCTTGCAATCCTATATTTCATTGTGTGAGGATTAGAAGGGGAAAATGCAGTTAAAAATTTTGCAGGGAAATGGGGGAATTATTGCTGTGGAGAATATAACATTTTTATTATTGTACATGATGTGATAAAGTTGAGGCTAGAATAGATGGAAAGAAGATGATGAGTGGTGTTGGGACATTATTGAAAAGAGCAATAGGGAAAAAGTAGAATGATAAGGCGTAATCATCTGGGACTGGCTTTGTATGCAAAAAGGTTACCGTTTGTTCTGACCCAAAAATAAATAAATAAATAAATAAATAAATAAAGTCAGGACTCAAGTGAAGGAGTGTTTAGAAAAAGAAAATAATAATAATAATAATAATGAAAGATTCATGACTTCTCACATTATTGACACTGCAAGGGTGGTTATGATCTTGCTGACTGCTAAAGAACTAAAAACATTAATTGAATGCAGCTAACAGATTTGGCTTTCCAAAAATGATAATAGCCTGCATGTGTTTTTTCATATGTTATCGATGCATATTGTTTTGGATTATTTTCATCTTTTCTATTTTATCTTATAAATTTTTAAAATTCTCATTTTACTTTTTAAATTTTGAACTTAATCTTATTTTATCAATTCTGTCAGAATTTTCATTATAAAGGTAGATGGAAAAAGAGTGGTTAAATTTAAAATTTAGAAAACAAAATGAGTTTTTTAAAATTCAGAGAGTAAAATGAAAGTGTTTTTAAAATTCAAAGATATAAATAAAAAGAATCTTAGTATTATGAGATTTATTTAATGCCGTCGTTGAGAAACCTGGAAAGAAAAGTACCAGCAAACGTGGTTAAAACTACTCGACTAGAAGAATAAGAATCAAATGTATATCGTACAACAAGTTACATCGGAAACTTTTGGAGGGGCAATATGTGGAGGGAAAATAGACGAGAGTGACTGATACCAAATGCAGAAAGGAAGCAAACCAGAAAATTACCGGACGGTTAAAAAAAAAAAAAAAAAAAAGGAGAAAAAGCTACTCTGCTAAAACGCTAAATGCTCTGCTCCCTCTCAGTTATGGTAACCTTTAACTTTTCCTTTTAATTTTATTGGGGAGAGAGAGAGAGAAGAGAGAGAAAGTCCTCGACTGTAGAGGCACGTGATGGATTCGGTGACATTGGATGGTGTCCACAACTTTTTGCATCATTCACGCTCACCCTTTTTTCTACTCCAACACCAGCACCATCTGATGCCCCAGCAACCCCCAAGTACTCATAGAGATACAAAAAAAAAAAATATATATATATATATATATATTATAAATTTATAAAGCATTCTTATATTTATTTAATAAGAAAACAAACCAAGCACAAACGTTAGTCGTTAAATAAACAAGAGGAGGGAAAAAAAAAAAAAAAGATCGAGAACAAGAAAAGGACAGGTAAAGACTGAAAGTAACGTAACAAGGAGACTCCCTATCCCACTCTCTCCCCACTCCAACCACAGATCCGAACACATAATAACAGAGCCAAAAAAAAAAAAAAGGGGAGATAGAGAAAAAAAAGAAAAAAAGAAAAAAAGAAAAGTTGTGGGGGGGGGGGGGGGTGGTGAAATGAAGTGAGAGTGTGAGAATTGTGTCTGTTGAAAGTGAGGCCTTCTCTCCTCTTATCTCATAAAATTTTTGCAGACTAAATTTTAATTGGTTGATGATGGCCACACGTTTGAGGGCATTCATGATGACCGTGATCATCATGCTCTCTTATTCCCCCTTTTGCTTATAATTCTTTTGTTGATTTCGTCACCAATATCTATATATATATTTTTTACTTTTTTTTTTTTTTTTTTTTTCCATCTAGCCCATTATGAGGCCACTTTGGGCTGGTTGATGGTGAATGATTAAAAAGTAACAAAAATGGCTCAGGTAAAGTGGGCAAAACGGTGTTCAGTGTTTACAGTGAGTGGGTACATACATACATACATACACACACACATATATATATATATAATAGACATGAAGATGGGATTTAGTGGGGAAGATAAAAATGATTCTGACCTTTAAGAATCATGACTCATTTTAGACTTGTTTTTTGCTATTAGATTCCTTCTTTCTGAGTCCCCCAAAAAGAAGAGATAAAAAAGGAAACAAACAGGAAGAAAGACAGAAAGAAACACTGGCTTTAACCTTTTTAAGGTGGTTTTTGTTACAAGCCTGAGGGCATTAGTGTTTTTGCCCATTGGGACATAGTTTATTTGTTTGTTTGTTTGGTGGATTTAATTTAATTTTTTTTAATTTTCTTTGTGACAAATAAAGAGCGGAATAAAGAATAATGTATTCAGATAATTTTAAAAGGAGGGGAGTTTCCTGTCTGACATATGAAACCATTCTAAAGTGAATTGCCCTTATAGTTATAGCCCAACCTACCACGACTGTGATGACTTGAATCCAAGATTTCTAGTTGAGAAAGCAAGCAGCTTACCACCCGTCTAGCTACTTGTGGTATTTGTTTGGGGGATTCAGAACTGTGTTGGGGTGGGATAATTTCAAAATTTTTTTTTTTTCATTTTTGTTAAACTAACTTTTTTTGGGAGAATTCTTAGCAATTCCAAATATAGGGCTCAAAGCTCAGTTATCAAGTTCTCGAGGATGCAGCTTAGGGCTTTCAAAGTAGAAAGCCCAAAAGCCCAACACAATTTAAAAGAAGAAAGCTGTAACTTGATTGGGTTTTGTTTCACATTTAACTTTAATTTCAATTAAATTATAGTTTTTCACTTTAGTTTTTATCTTTTTTTTTTTTTAAATCAACAAAATCTATAATTAGTTTTTTAAAAATCAACCAACTCTAAATTAAAAATTTTATCTCCAACTGATTAACCAAAGACAAGCGAAGTCTCTTGGACATGACGTGGTTGGTAACATTCAGAAGTCATATGTCTGGTCATACAGTGGAATGATATTCATCAAATCCGTGAATCCTATACGATTATATGATAGTTAAATTTAGAGGTCTACGTTAGGTTCTATTGTTCGGAAATTGTAACATTAAGTTATTTTCAACAAATATTTACAGTAAATTGAAGGCCTCAAAATATTTAAAGTAAATAAGATAATATGTCCCTACTACAAACTTCCCACCCGAAAAAAAAAAAAAAAAAAAAGGTTTTCCCTATGTCCCTACTACAAACTTCCTCCAAGTTAAGCGTGTCGTGGCTGATTTTTGTTTGAATGGAATGCTTAACACCTACTGATAATCTTTTTATTTTTTTTTTTAATACTTAAAAATTTTATTTTTTTATGCCAATCCCACGGCTTCTGTCGTGTTTATCATGGCAAAGTATACTCTTATTTTTGTTTTCATTCTGAATGGCATGTCAAAGAACACTTGATTAGCATAGAAAGTCGCTATTCTTTTTAAACCAAGAAAAAAAAAACGTAAAAAAAAAAAAAAAAAAGAAGAGAGAGAGGAGTTTTTTATTGCATGTATACTCTATCGATAGTGAATGGATTTAAATGTTAAATCTGATCAAAATCATGTCAGAATAAAAATATATAAAATTGACATATTTAATATAAATATGACTATTTAAAATAGAATATTGTGAAACAAAATAAAACACATAAATCACATGATGCATTATGTTTTGTCTCTAAGTCAGCTTACGAGGACATATGTGGACTACATCCGCCGCCCACAAGGAAGAAAAATCAGCCAAGAAACTTAAACCGAAACTGTTATAAACAATGACTTGTGACTATCACAGGGAGGAAAGACTTGACAAAGGGTAGACTTGACTTAAACATGGTTCAACTTAAATTATATCTTAACCATCTTGTGCGGTTGTATTGGTGCTTCGTTCCTTTCCCCATTTTGGCAGAGAGAAGAATAGCCAAAAAAAAAAAAAAGAAGAGAGTCTCGTTCTAGCGATGGGAAAGATAATTTGTTCGGAGATGGACGATGGCGGTTTGGATCTGTCGGGGTTTCTAATGGTGATTGTTATAGTTCTCACCCTCATGGTCATCTGCAGACCACCACCAAGGCGGAAGTTTTTCACCGTTCATCGCATCCGTTGACAACTTTTGTTGCTGATTTCACTCTTCTTATGGTGGCCAAGGATTTTCCTCAGGTTGTACGAGTGTCATGACTCGCGCTGCTTCTTGTTCGTCTTTCTTTCTCTTTCGCTCTTCCCTTCCTTCCTATTTAGCTGTTTGCGTTTAATTGTGTAAGATAGTTTATCGGCGGAGCGATTGGAAATCATTTCAGTGAAGAAACGAGGCTTTTCGTATCAGTATGGGTTTGTGTAAACCTAGTATGTGATTGTCAGATGGTTCGTCTGTTTTCAGCTACATATGAGAAATAACTGCAATTTGCCTGTCTCATGTTTGATTTATACCAAAAGAGTATTGAATAGATCATTTCTGTTCTATTACAAAATTTAATTTCCAAGCAAAATTTACAACGGTGTTTGATACGGTGGTTTTAATACCAACAAATGACACTGTAATACCCAGCAAAACTTGACAACTACAAAATTATTATGTAACCGAGTTCACCGGCATTTATGATTAGCCAAGATACAAGAGCAAAACACTATCTGTTAAGAGTTGGAGAACTTTTGACAACTATTTATTGCTCTTTGAACCTTGAATCGTCTCCAAGAGATGTTCGATTCGGTACTTCATAACAGGCTGACCCTTTCGCGTCTTCTTGAGCATCTTTTCCCTGATGACCTTCCTGCGCGCTTGAGCATTTTCCCTTTCTTCTTTCTTTGCTTGAATAATCGCCTCTCTCTCCATCCTTGCCTTCTCTTCCTCTTCACGCTTCTTCTCATATATTTCTTTCAAGCTAAATTTGCATTTGTTCTTGCCCTTCTTGTTTTTATTATTCGTCTCCCTATTTTGTTCTGTTTCATTATCATCCTGCGGCAAGAAGCAAAAAAAGCATATGTAACTATCGCCTCCAAAAGCAAGTATCCGCTTAAGAGTGCATTTTGAATTAAAGGGTTTGTTTGTTAAGAGGTAAAAGAAATAGGAAAAAAAAAACGAATGATATCTAAACTACGTGAGGAAACTGGAGAGAAGGAGAGGACCTTCCTATAATTGTATTTTGTTATGAATTTCCTCCTCCAAACTCTCCATATTGGAAGAAATTCAAATTTGTGTTCTTTGAAGGATTAGAAATCCCTCATCCAATTCCCTCCTCTTTTATCTCCTACAACACATTCATGGGTCCCAAAATTCTTCCTAATCTCCTCACCCCTCTCCCTCCTTCCACCTTTCTCTCCTACCAAACAAGCTCTTAAAGTAACAAGTCTTAATTTTCTAAAGGACAGCATAATCATGCCAACTTTTAGAACGTTATCAAACAATCAAACAATTATACGACACACGGGAATTAAATTTCCCCTCAAACCAAAAAATCTCGAACTAGAGTCTAACGAACCATCTATGCTCTCAGCCTCGTGACACAACCCCTTGGGAAAATTGATGTGGGTAACCGACATAGTATCAAATATATTGAGATTCAACCAGTTTTTAGAGAGAGACCAAGTAAGGCGAAGATGAAAATCAAATAAACCAGACATGACATCCAACCTCTTGGGGACTTATAGCCAAGGAAAGATTGCTCTGTTGCCCGTGCTGTTTTATTGACTTCTTAAACTTGCTGACATATTTAGCATTCTTATAGAGCTCCTTTTGCTTCTCTGGAAAACCAACAACGAGAACCCCATCAGTTAAAATAATCGCATACCAAAAAAAGAAAAAATTTCAACTATCATTCACAACATAACAACCAAGAAGACAAGCATCAGATCACTACTACTCTAAAAGGAGCTCGTCCATACCTTTTAAAAAAATTATTAAAAAAAAAAAAACCGTACCCAGTTATCAATATAGTTAGTTGGTTACAAATTCTAATTTGACAATAACTATAACAATATTTCCAGTTGAAACGATGCCAATTTGTTTACTTTACTCAACCTTCTAATTTGACAATAACTATAACAATATTTCCTTTTGAAACAATGCCAATTTGTTTACTTTACTCAACCTAACTTTCAACACATAAGCAAGGAAACTTTCGAGAACAAAAAAAAGAAAAAAGAAAAAAGAAAAAAAAGAACGAAAGAAAACTACACCCAACTGGAAAATAGAGGGAAAAAAAACATTTTTTTTTTTTGGCAAACAAGATTAAATCTCTCAACATACTGAACTGAAACCAATATACTAATCAAAACTTCCATAACCAATTTCAACGCAATTACAGAATTGATATGCTCTGTTTTTAGCAGAAAGCACAGAAATTTTAAAAAACAAATTAAAAAGAAAAAAAGAAGAAGAGGGATTTGTACTAATTAAAGCCGGATTGTAGTAGTGGGAGTTAGATTTGGCGTTAGCGAAGGCTTCAAGCGATAAGCCTCTCGTCTTGTTGTTCCTTCTCTTTATGTTTAGCGATTTGGGGGCTCTGTTTGCCTCGTCTTTAGGGGGCCGATTCTTCATTTTTCGATCAGATTTCGGAAGTTAAGAGTGAGGAATTTGATCGACGAATTGATGAATTAGGGCAAAATGGAATGGAAGGTCGGATCACAGAGAACTGGCGGGGACGAATCGAAAACCCTAGAAATCTTTCCCCGTATGGTGACGACGTTAACAGATAGAAACGCCGTTGGCAGTTTCTTTTCTTTTTAGTACGTATCGTCTAGCGAGCATTCCTCTGGAGGCTTTAGTATCCAATTGCATCTCTCCACGTGTAAAAAGAATTATTTATATAAATGTCCAAATTAAAGGTAATGATTTAAAAAATGTTCATTTTTTTCTTTTATTTATATGAATGTCTAAATTGATACTTCTAAAGATTACATTTCCCTTTAATTAAGAATTGACAACGAACAAATAAAAAATTATATAAGAGGAAAGAAAAATCTCTAAAAAAAAAAAATGTTTGACTAGGGTCCGTTTGGTGAAGTAGTTTGAGTTGAGATTTTTAAGTTTTAATAGTAAATTTTTTTGAATTTTCAGAAAGGACAAAAAACTTTTTGGAAAAAAGACAAAAACTTTTTGGAAAAAAGACAAAAAAAAGTTTGAGTTGAATGGTTTGAGTTGTTCAACCAAACAGGGGCTAAGTAAATCTTTATAAAAGGAGAAAAGACCATTTTTCTTGACTTAATAATAAAAAATAACCATGTCAAATATAAATTATATGATAATGTATGCAAAAATTAATCTTTATAATAAATAATTAATCATTATGATAAAGTTCACAAATAAATAAAAAGATTAAAATTGTAAAGAAACAGAAAGCACTTTAAAACCTAAAAAAGACAGCATAATGCTAGAAGAATTATCATAAAGAAAAAAAAAATACTACATTTAAAAAGAAAACATAATAATGAAATAGTAATCATAATAAAGAATTAAGTAATTTCAAACCACATTTAAACCTTATAAACTAACTATTAAACAAGACCAATAAAAATAGAAAAAATGATTAACGTTACAATTATCAAAAGAACTTAAATCATACTAAAACATAAGTTTTTAAGAAACCAAAATATGTTTATAAAAATCTAAAACACACTAACAATCAATCATTATAATAAAGAATTATTAAATAAAGATATAATAATTATAAAACAAAATAATAACATCATCAAATCCCATAGTAGATATAAGTTGTGTATTATGCATAAACCAATCATTTTAGTAAAGAATTTGTCCTTAAAATAAAGTTAAAAATGATATATAAAATAGTAAACATGAAGAAAGGATTGTTTCTGATATACCTGGAATACCAAACACAAAAAATGAAGGATGAAGAAATAAATACCACATCAAAAGAATATAAATGAGAGAAAAACTAATTTTTGTTTATCAAATGTAATTCTCATTTGTAAGTTAAAAAAAAAATCCATCATTAAAGTCAAAAAAACAAAAAAAGGAAAATATAAGAATCTGTTTAAAAATGAAATGAAATTAATTATGGTAAAAGGACAAAATAGGTAATACAAACATATATTTAAAAAATAGATCTATATATATGTAATATTATTTAAAAACGTACATATTTTAAAACATGACCCTAAAAATAGACATCTTGTGTAATTATTTCATACAAAGGATAAATTACCCGTTTAATCTCTAATGTTTTCGAAGTTACGATTATTATTGTTGTTATTATTATTTTGACTAAAAGATCTTGAATTCTTTAAAAATGTGCAAAATAGTCATGTTTATTAACAAATATTAAAAATTGGATAGAACATATCACATGTATAGTATGTGTAAGTTTAATCATGTAAAATTTTCTTTTCTTGCTTATTCTTAAATAGTAAATCATGTGTTTCTAAAATAATAATAATAATAATAAATCCTGTATGATTCATTTTATATTATTTGTTAAATAATTAACATATGTTAATAAAAAGGATTATTTACATATTTTTGAAAGAGTTCATGGAACTTTTAATTAAAATAAAAAGGTCGGGATCAAATTGTAACTTCATAACAATATAGAGACTAAATAGACAATTTATCAATATAAAACGTAATTTTTTTTGGTTGAAATAAAAATTAAAACACCTAAAAAAATATTAAAATTAAGATGGTTGAGGGAAATGATTATCTCTTTCTTTTTTTTCCTCCCCAATCCCCCCCCCCCCCGGGAAGGACTTTTAACACATGTAAAATTATATACTCGTGTTTAAATTGAAGTTCTGGTTCAAATCTCTATGCCGATACACTCTTATTTTATTTTATTTTTAAAAAATATAAGAGAGTTCGATTCAGTTTGATTGATCCTACCGAATAGACATTAGCACACTCAATTTGATCCGGCACATCTCGATTTGAGAAAGATAAAATCTATGAATAATTAATTCACCAAAAAAAAAAAGTCTATGAATATTTACAACACTTTTGTTACTTCCATTTGTTAAATATGATTAAAAGTTGAAATTTCAAGGTGAAACTACCAAAAATATATATAAATGAATAACACAAATTTAAAAATCAGTGCTCCAACATGAAAAAAAAAAGTAGCATTAGATTAATATGACACAAATTAAACTAAAGTAAACTAAGTTTATGTCATATGTTGGTAAAGATGGAGGAGTTTGTGTTATGTTGGTCAATAGATTAAAAAAAAAAGGCGATTGTTTGGTGATTTTCTAACAAAACGGGGAAGAACTACAAATATTTCTAAAAGAATGTTGATATTCATAAATTAGTACTATATCACTCGTATACTTTATACCAATCCCAGTGAAACTCTAGATAGAAAAAAAAAGGAGATTCTTTAGGGAGAAATTGAAATAAATAATATTTTTATGAAAATAATTAAAATAAATAGAAGGTTATAAAATATATAAAGAGAATAATAAAATATATAATGTAAACATAATATTTTTTATTGAGAAAATTATCAAAATGATCATTTTTTTTAATTTATTGACCAACATGACACAAATTATCTATTCTTGACCAATAAAACACAAATTTTAGTTAATTTTAGTTTAATTTTGTGTAATATTGATTTAGTGTTATTTTTAATATCATATTAGTACAATGGTATTTAAATTTGTGTTATTCAGAAGGTTTTTTCATATTTATTAGATAACCTACAAATTTATTTAATAAATAATATATTTACAAAAAGTGAGTAATTTATTTATGTGATAAATTTGTTATTCATTGTTATTTATTCTAATTATTTATTTGAAAACATACTATTTATCGCAATTATCATAAGAAAAATGCTCTTTACTCACTTTTTTTTTTTTTTCAAAATATAGTTAGGCCTCGAAAAGTGAATGAAACCATTTGAAAGATGATCTACTGGGTAAGATGATTGATGGAAGTAATATCTCCTCAATTATCAACAATAAAAATACAAAATATATATACGGCTATTTGTCATCTGTGTACTCTTTCTTGAATTAGCAAGCTTCATCAACGACGCTGGCCTCTTATAATTAAATTTCCCAATAAAAACAAGGTTTTATTTATTTTTTCTCCTTTTTTTGTCAGCTATATCACCTAAGTAACCATGATCAAAAAAAAAAAAATTAAAATTTTCCATCTATTCCTGTCCTTTTCACATTAATTGATTTTATTTTTTCATGACACTAACTATATTGAATGCGTGAGCGTGTGCCGATTACAGAAATAAAGAAAAGAAAAGGAAAAAAAAAAAAAAACATCACATGATGTGGACAAGATCATCACGTAAACAGTCACGTGACAGAAAGTAAGATAAAAAATATATTCTTGTTTTTAATATATAGGTAATAAATTTTACAAAGAAAGAAAAATAGTGACACGTGGTTGAAATAGAAACAAAAGTTGAGCAACATTCCTACTTTTATATGAAAAGATAAAGATTTTACTTCTTTTTTTTTTTTTTCCAACTCTCTTTGTTTTATAAGATTACTAATATAAATTTATATATACATATATTTTTATATAGGAATTATCTTAATTTCAATATCTGATGATATTTGATAATGTGAATTTCAAACACTATAAATATGAACTTCAATCATAAATAATGTAAATTTATGCAGAAGGAAATGTAAAAATAAAAGGAATTCACATTCACTTTTTAACTACATTTCTTTATACATGAATTTATATTTTTAGTAACTGAAATTCACATTTACAAAAATAGAAGTTCACATTACCGGACATCGTCAGGTACCGAATTTAAGACTTTGTGTGTGTATGTTTTTCGGTGGACTTGAAGATGAAATAAATGAGAACATGGATAAATATTTTGTCGCTAGGGTAAATGCTACTTGGTTGTAAAAGTTTCTTTAATTTTCTCTCCCTCATTCATCACTATATTAAGTTACATATAAACGGAGATAAGTTAGGTTAATATCCATGATTCATAAGAAGATACCAAATTATTAATTACACCTTAAATAAAAATGAATAAGTACTAGTAAACAGCTAGGCATATATCACTTAAATATGTAGATATACATTAATATGTATATATTTTTCATTTTCAACCAACAGAAATCTTACACGAACTTTCAGCTGGAAAACCTTGATCAGATTCTCCTTTGAAGAAAATATTATTAAACAAACAGTACTAAAACAACATGATAAAACCCAGTATAAATATGCTTCCACAATATTTGTGTATAATATTGGCAATGTCTTCCTCTCTAGTCTCCTCCTCTTCTTACATTTTTTAATTTGCACATTTGCCTAATATAGTCAACACACTCTCATGCAATATATATTTTCAACTTAGGTTATTAAAGGCCATCTATTATTGCTATGATCACACTACAGTCACGACAACATCGTTCCTCTCTGAGGTTGCAGTGTTGCCAATGGCCTCTTGTACTGCCCTAGTCGGAACAGCGTCGTTTGGCGGCATCTCGTGTAGCTTAAACTCCGGCAACGTCTCTTTCTTGGAGTTCTTGAAGACAAGGTACAATATCATTTGCGCAATCCCGAATAAGAATCCTAGAATGTTTGGTGACTGATCATCATAACAAATGAACATCGTTATTTATCGGGTAAATTACATGTTTCGCGCATGTGTATATATAGTGACGGAGTTATAAAAATTTCTCAGTGGACACAATGTAAAAAAAAAATAAAAATAAAAATTAACAGTTAAGTTTTGTTTAATAAGGAAAATGTGGTCATGAGTTTCTAATTTTTGTTGGAACAAAGTTACAAGTTTTTCTTATCAAATGGGGTAACAAAGCGAATCTATAAAGAAACATAACATGCAAAAATAAAACTTTAAAACTTGAGAGGGGCACAAACATGTGCTAAACGTACACTAAAACATGAATAGCGTTAAAGGACTCAACTTTAGTCCCAAATTTCGTCTAATAACTCACGTGATTGTGATTAGTTTTATCTTTTCGTTGATAGATATAATCAGTTACTGTAACAATATTTTATAAAAACTTGTTAATAAATGAATGACTACTTTCATGTTATGTAAGTTGATACTAAAAAATTAATATTAAAATAGATGTTTGTAACATTTTTCATAAAGCATTTAATATAATTAACCCGTAATTTGTATTAGTTTTTTATAGGAAAACTTATCGACGGGATTACCCGTGTTATATTACAGTGATATTATCAAACAAGTTATCATTGTGCACACAGATGATAACTGGTGGTAATTGTTAAATTGACATGATTATAACACAATAGAAAATAATCAATTTATAATTTGTGAATTTTTTTTAGTGATATAAATAAAATTAATTCGGTAAGTTAATTACCGCAATGAAGTAATCGCTGACAAGCAGGCCATAGAAGAACCACATTACAGCACAGAGGGTTAAGCAAAATGACAACGCGAATGGCATGTACTCCACGCTCTTTGTCTTGATTACTTGCCTCTGATCAAGAACCCAAAAAAAAAAAAAAAAAAAAAAGATAAATAAATCAGACATCGAACAAAACTAACAAATAAATAAGTAAGAAGTGAAAACAATTTTATACTAAATAATTAAAGTAAATAGCAAGTTTTAAAAAGATTAATGGTAAGTAGTCGTAAATAGAAAATTATTTACTTTACAAATTTTAAAAATATTTGAAAACTTGCTATTATTATTATTATTATTTTTTTTTTTTCGTAAAAATGCTATTCAATAATTACAGATTTCTTACCATGATACTTAGAGGAGCTGCAAAAACACAGACAGAAAACACGGCGCAAATCCATCCGACGACGTTCACCCGAAGAGACGCTTTTCCGACGAAAGATGTGGAGAGCAAGATCAGTCCAAAAGCTCCCACGTTAAAGAGAACCAGAAGCTTCACGGTGTAGATCTGCAAAGAAGTTATAATATAAATACAAACTTTTTTCAAAAAAATTTTTTTTTTTTAGAATTTTAATGTAAAATTGTATATAAGAAAAAAATATACATATACATACCCTGACTTTTCCCGGGGCATAAATGAGGAAGACAATGAGATAGAAGGCTTCAATGGCGCAGCCAATAGAGTTGATGGTGATGATAAGGAAGCCATCGTGGAGACCCTTGAGTAAGCCATAATATAGCGTTAACATGGCGCTAAATAATGCTACCGAATAAGGTATGGCTTGGAACCCCTCCGTTGATTTTTTCCTATATATCTTGTAAAAGGTTGGCCTATATATACCAACAAATTAACGAAAAAACAAAATATAAATTATTATTATTATAACTTTAAAGAAAAAAATACGTACAAACATTTATATATGTGTGTGTGTGTTTGTGTTTGCGTGTAGAGAGAGAGAGAGAGAGAGAGAGAGAGAGAGAGATGATTACAGTGGGGATAGAAAGACGAGGAAGGCCACAATGTTACCTAAAACCACGAGAAACAAAGAAACATGATCAGAATTGGAAGCTCACGAATGAAATGAAAATGACAATACTGATACACACACACACACGCGTATATATATATATATATATGTATGCATATATTATACCAAGAATGCCAAAAACAACAGCCAAGTTGGAAGCATCCATGATAATAATAATTATAATATATGATAAAAAGTGATAAAATATTATGGTTGGTGTCAAGCTCTCTCTGAAGGGTTATTATTATATAACTTTTCCTACCACACACAATCAGAAAGAGCTTGTGAGACATAAGAGATAGGGAGAGGGAGGGTATAAATACGAGCAGAGGAGGCAAAGCTAGGATCCAAAGAAAGAAAGAAAGAAAAAAAAAAAGAAAAAAGAAAAGAAATGACTAAGATGATAATGATGAGAATATGACATAAGAATATGAGTTTGCTTTAGGACGTGTTTTTGGGGCTGGCGGGCTCGAGATTGTTGAACCAACTGCGTGGTATTTTGTGAAAATATTATTGGGGATCTACCCCATTTTGCGGCGATATCAACTAAATGAGCTGGGAATTTAAAAAATAAATAAATAAAAATAAGAAACGTGCTCCATATTGGGAGGGGGTGCTTTTTGGAGCTGATCGTGTTTTTCATGGTTTCCTCCCCATCTTATTCGTGAGTACCATATTTTGTACACTCAATTGCCTAGGCTTTGCTAGCTCAAGCCTTAACCGAAAGCTAGCTTACCTGGCCCTCTCTCTCTATATATATATGTGTGTGTGTGTGTAAATTGTCATGTAACAACAATGTGCAAATTTGTATGACATGTATATGTACAAGTATCCTATATTTGACATTACTTGTATATAACCCAATATAATAGTACAAAGTGTTAGTATATTGCTATGCTGTGCGGGAGTCGATCGTCTAATTCACTGAGGGCAAACATTAAATTTTTTTTTTAAATAGAAAAAAAAAGGGTAAATTAGTTTGATAAAAACACGGCAATTAAAATCTATCTAGATTTTTGAAATCATGAAGCATTAAGATTTGACTGAGCTAGACATATAAGTAAAATCAATATATATATATGTTTTGTGGTAATTGGTTTATTAATTTGAAAATAAAATCTCAAAGATTTTAAATCTAAGATTTATGATTCTCAGGATCTATTTGAAAGAGTTTTTACTTTTGCTTTTAGTCAGGAGAAAAATATAAGCAAAAGCTGCAGTTTTTTCATAAGTGTTTGGTAACCATCTTTTAAAAAAAGCTTTTGAAGCGAAAATGACTTTAAAATTTAATAACAATTGATAAAAAAGTTAAAATAAAGTTTATAATATCTAAGGGCCCGTTTGGGGAGATATCTGGAGATGACATTTTGAAAGTTGAGTTAGAAATGTGTGTTAAGGGAGAAAACTTTTGAAAAAGTTCTGTGATATTAAAAATAGTACAAAAATTTGAAATGTGTTTGGAAAAAAATATGCAAAATGGATCTTATCTTGTTCATCTCATCGATACGAGTATTTTGACATAAAAATAATCTCATTTCAAATAAGTTATGGACTTTTAAAGTTTGAGTTTTTCGAAAATGAAAGAGAGGAAAAATTTGATTTAGAGTTGAGATTTTGAAATCCAGATGGTAAAATACCATCTAGAGAAGGCGCCCCCAAATGGGCCATAAATTAAATTTTGATACAAGTTTTAAAGTCAACTCATAAGAGTTTTTTTTTTTTTAAGACATTTTTTGGTCTTGACAGAACGCTCTTAAGAGACTAAAAATTCTTATGACAGATCATTCAAATATTTTCAGAAACAACTTTTGGACTTAAAAAAGCTAAAAATAACTTTTAAAAAACTCTATTAAATAGACCTTAAATCTTCCTCATCTACTGAGCTGGTCCCAACCGTACATAGTAACGTACGAAAAACGTGGCCCCAGCTTGCAATTGAGGCCTAGGCGGCTAGAAATGAGAGAGTGAGTTTAAAAGGCTTGAGCCATTAGGTGACGTGAAGGAAGTCACAATGAATTTATTGCAACAAATTAAAGTAAAAGATGAGAAGTGGAGGCCAAAACTTGGGTTGTGAACTTGCCAACAAAGGAAGGGGTTGGAAATGGCACGTGAGATGTCGTATAGCTTACTACCCGTTACAATTCAAACGGTTTCTTTACATTCTCTACACTGGCGTTTGTTTGTGCCTCACCAATATTATAAAGCGCCCCCACACACCCCCCCCCAAGTTTCTTCTCCATCAATCAAAGCCCATTTTGGTCATTTCCAAACATAGGTTATAATAGAGTAGGTACGAGTTCTAATGAGAACTATGACACAGTAATTATCTAGTTCCTCATATTTTGATCCAATTGTCCCAAACAATACTATCACTATCAATATATATGCATCTTTACTGCTGCTCATTTTTAACCTACTATATGTATAGGTTTATATATATATATATATATACACACGTTTCGAGTGTGAGACTCGATACATTTTTGTCACAAGCAACTCGTTAATACATTTGTATATATACAAGAACTTTTGCTATCAAGTAGGCGATCATATGGACATTTATTGTCTGTCCCGCTGAGACTAGCTCAACAGGTGATAGAAAAAGGATTTAGATAAGAACTCTCAGATATTGAAAGTGTTTTTATTTATCTTAAATGAGCAGGTAACAAATCTGCCTACTTCTACATTAGCATCACGTTTACATAGTCGTCAATTGGGACTATGTATGAAAACCATTCTTTCTCAATCCTTTTTATTTAATTTCAAAGAAAACTCCCTCCGCTCTTCTACTCACAAAAGAACAAACCACTTGCATTTTTTCTTTTGTTTTGAAAATCTGACTTGTATCTTATTAATTTGATGATTCTCATTTTTTGCATTGAAGTGATGATTCTCCAATGAAAGTTATTGACTAAGCATTCGAAACCAGTTATGTCAACCAAGTGACGATTCTCCAATGAAAGTTGTTGACTAAGCATTCGAAACCAATTGACTAAGCATTCGAAACCAATTATGTCAACCAAGTGACGATTCTCCAATGAAAGTTATTGACTAAGCATTCGAAACCAATTATGTCAACCAATTAACCAGCAAATATGTTGACAAAAAATATAAACAAAGATTACGCCTTTTTTTTTTTTTTTTTTTTGAAAGAAGGAAACATATGATCCTTGCCCTTGATGTTTTCGGAAGAAAACATGTTGTTGTGTGTTTGTGGTTTTTTTTTTTTTTTTTTTTTGGTTGTTAAAAATAGTGTGAAATGTACTCGGGCCAAAAACATATAGATCAAAACTTCATAAAATATGTAACGGTTCGATTTTATCAATGAATTTTTCATACTTTATCTAAAAGTGATGAAAATAATTGAAAAAAGTAAAACTTAATAGGCTCTCTTGCTTTTGGGCAACCAAACTCCTTTTTTTTACCAAGTTTTTCTTATTTTCGTAATTTTTTTTTATTACTTTTAGTACTAGAATTCAATAATGTGCTAAAATAAAACAATCTCTTGGTGGTTGTAGATATAACTTAATAATTGTTATATATTTGACTCCAATATATATAATGTTGAGTTTGAATCTTCTCACTTCTAATCAATAAAATTTTTTTTCTTAAAGTAAATATCGGTCCCACTTTAGCTGTACATGATTATTTTTTCCTATATGCAAAGTTCGTAGCCACGTGGGGTTAGCATGCTCCGTAGCCAAATAGCAAAATTCTTAGAGAGAGAGAGAGAGAGAGAGAGAGAGAGAGAGATAGTTTATTTTTCAATGTAATATATATATATATATATATATATATTGCATTTCCATTCCATTGTTGCAAGTTTCTTAACGAATATGATGCATAGCAAGTTCACATTCTTATATACAAAGTAATCATTAGTAGCAATATATTTGTACTGATCATCTGTGAAAGCATTAAAAAAAAAAAAAAAAAACACACACACACACACGCGGTTGCTAGATGCCATCTAAAAGACTAAGCATGCATTTGGCCTTATAATTCAAATCATAGAATTATAATCCAATATTTATTTTTTTTCCCTTAGTTTCATTATTTACAGAGTTTTGTAACTTAAACTTTAAAAATTTATAACTTTGCATTAACAATTTCAAATGAAATGAAAATTTTTTTAAAAAAATTGCATAGAATTTCGAGACGAACGAAACAATCTCTAATTGATTTTTTTTCCAAACACATTTTAAGTTTTTATACTTTTTAACTCTAGTGATTCAAATATCTTGATAAATGCACAATTATTTTAAACCCAAATTCTACAATCCAAACCTAAGCACCGAACGTATGCTAGGCATGTGTTTGGAC
>JAFMPE010160153.1:1778-21440 GCA_024759925.1 Ficus religiosa
ATTTGACTGAAGTACAAACTTGTCATTTAATTTTAACTATGGTAGGTTATTTCTCATTTGTTGTACAGCAATATTTTTGGGGGGCAAGCATTGGAGGTGTAGGAATGGGTTAAATTTTTGCCAAAAACAAATGAACTGGGATGCGATCCGTGACCATTTGTACTGCTGGTGGATCGCTGAACAACTCCATGTGCCTCTGCTATGCCAGCTTCTGATCGAGTCAGCATTGCCCAATTGGGCTCCACACCACACCACACATTCATATATATGTATATATATATATATATCTCTCTCTCTCAATTTTTAGGTTATTTTCACAAATGCTCTCTCTCTCTCTTTTTTAGCTTCTTATACGCTCAATATGCGTTTGAGAGGTAATATTTATGTTGAAGTTAGTTGATTTTTTAAATATTAGTTATAATTTTTGTTAATTAAAGACAAAAACAGATATGAAAACCTTAGGTTGACATCTGAGAAACAAACACCTATTAGTCTTAAATAAGATTAAAATCGTAATTAAATATTTTTGAAATAAAAGTTGTACCTATAAAATATATATGATGATGCTATATATATTTGACAAAAGTAGTTTACTTCCGAAATATCTTTGATTGAGGTATAATTTTTTTTTATAAAAATGTTTAATTACCACTTTGTCTATGAATAAAACTCATGTGATCATAACATTTTCATTTACGACTTTGATTAGAATCCGTTCACTTTTAAATATTGATAGAGGGATTTTTAGTGTTATAATAGAAAAGTTGAAGGGAGTGTAATGTATAAAAACAAAATTTCAAATTCATATGGCGACCACAAATGTCTCTAAATTTTAACTGTTTGAAACTTTTTTTTTTTTTTTTGAATTTGAAACCTGCATTTAGTGCCAAGTGAAGTTTTGATTTGACGAAGAGGGAAAGAAAAGAATGATAGGATTTTAGACGAAAATGGAAGATTTTGAACAAGGGGAGAGAAATCCTTTGGTTTTCTTTCACAAACCCCAAAGAATTCGTGGGCCTTAGTGTCATTAATTAAACGTCTTTCGAAGGAGACAACAAAATGTGTCTTGTCCACATCCAACATGAATTGCTGTCGACAAAGCTATTGGGTTTGTTTGGTGTATGAGTTTAATTTAAAATTTTTAAGTTTCAATAGTAATTTTTTAGGGCATGTTTGGTTGAATGGTTCAAACCATCCAATTTAAACTTTTTTTTTATCTTTTTCCTAAAAAATTTTTGTCTTTTTCCCAAAAAGTTCTTTGTCTTTTCTGAAAATTCAAACAAATTTACTATTGAAACTTAAAATTTCCAACTCAAACTAACGAACCAAATGAAACCTTAGAAAACACAAAAAACTTTTTCAGAAAAGATAAAAAACTTTTTCAGAAAAAGATAAAAATAATGATGAAAAAAGTACAATTTAGTTTAAAAGAAACTTACAACCAAACAAAGCCTTGTTTAAATCACTGTTTCATGTTTGCATTGGGCCTGAACAAATATTAAGGCTTCGTTTGGTATTTTAATTTAATTTTAGTTAAACTGTATTTTTTATATCAATTTTTATCTTTTTTTTTTTAAATTAACAAAAATTATAATTGATTTTTGAAAAGTTAACCAGCACCAACTTAAAAATTTTATCTTTAACTGACGAATCAAACAAAAATTAAACCGTAATAAATATCTTTGACTTGGGGGTTATCCCATTCCTCGACAAAGGGCATGCGTGAAAGAAAATCTGATGTCATTGCAACATTATGCATGGGAGGAAGAAGTACTATTTCTTTTTGTTTTGTTTTTTTTTTTTTCAAGGATTAATAATAGTAGACGATAATGTATTCAGATAATCTTATATAGAAAAGATCCCGCTCGTAATATATGAATCACTTTCGAAGTGGATTGTCCATATTACTTGACTATTGCAACGATGATGATTTGAATCCAAAATCTCTAATCAAGAGAACAAGCGTATCACCACCCTATCTAATTACTCGATGGCTCTTAGACTCCAGTTGGTTTGCATATTGGTTGCTATTTTGAAGTTTTTTATTCAATAAGAAAATATGAATAAAAGCATTTGCATTGTCATCCAAATTAATGTGGTATGAATAAAAATAAGGCCTCGTTTGGTTCGCGAGTTTGAATTCAAAATTTTCATATCAGTTTTTTTATTTTTCTGAAAAGTCAACAAAAATTACTATTGAAACTTAAAATTTCCAATTCAAACTTATTCACCAAACTGACCATAAATTCTAATTTAAAGGAAATGAAATTTGAATATGTGTTTTTAATATAGTGTTGAAAATAGTTCTAACAAATTTTATAAAATCTCAAAGAACATGACAGATTTTAATGAGGTAAATGCATGACAGATTTTGAAAAATATTTTTAATATAAATATTTTTGGAGACAAAAATGATATTTACATATTTCTCCCAAGGTTTAAAAAAGGACCCAAACTAAAAGAGTGAACGTGCTCTTTCATCCAAGCTCCAGTAGCCGCCATGTGGTTGTTCCAATTCCCATCATGTGACTTTTTTTTTTTTTTTGTCTACTCCGCACACACTTCACGCGCGACTTGTTTTGCTTGTCTATTACGCATGCACTTCCCTTGTTTGTGTCCTCCTTTCTGTCCCACCAATAAAAGTATGACACGTGTGTAATTAAAATAATCTTTTAATTAATTGGATAATAATATTATAATTAAATATACATCTTAAATCAATATGCCATGATATTATTGAAGAGAAGTAGACATAAATTAGGGGATACGAGAGTTGGATTCCAAAAAAGCCTAAGAAAATTGCAATGGGCCACGTAGACAGAGTTGTTGTAATGGGCTAGTAACGGCCCAAAATCAAAGCCCAAATTTTGACATGTCTGTCGGTTCTTGAAACTATCCGAACCGAAACCCGTTTCTTTCATGACGATCCGAACTGTTTCGTAAACTCCTCTTCCCTTCTCTCCAGTCCATAAACCCTAGCTACACCCTAGCTCCTCTGCAATGCGTAACGTCTACTGAGTCAGGTCTCACCATGGAAGGCATTGAAATGGAGGACGGCCTCATGCGCCACCTCGACGATGCGGCCAACGACGGCGACTTCTGCAACTCGATCCTCTCCCGGTTCGGCGACTCCACGCGCGCCGACCACCAGCACCTCTGCGCCGTGCTCGGCGCCATGTCGCAGGAGCTCAAGGACCAGAGCATGCCGTCCACTCCCGTCGCCTACTTCGGCGCCGCCTGGTCCTCCCTCGACCGCCTCCTGTCGGAGCCCGAGCCGCCCAGCCACGTCGTCGAGGCTCTCCTCACCATCCTCTCGCTCCTCCTTCCCAGCATCCCCCCCGCAATCCTGAGGAAAAAGGGGGATTCGCTCTCGGGACTCGCCGTTCGTGTCCTTCAATCGTCGTCGGCCACGACCGGTGCCGCGATTGCGGGATTGAAGTGTATCTCGCATCTTCTGATCGTCAGAGACGCCTCCAATTGGTCCGAGGTTTCTCAGTTGTACGGAATTTTGTTAGGCTTTATCACCGATTCGCGCCCTAAGGTGATTTCTTTTTTCTTTTCTGTAGTTCATGATTATTTCCTTTTCTTCTTACGATTATAGTCGACAAAACGTAGAATTTATAATTTGTTTGAGAAAAGAAGAGATTAAAGGGAGAAATTTTCTGTTATTGTGTTTGGTTTGGTATGATTTTCGCCTCTAATTCCTTAAAATTGGGTTGTTCCTAAGATTTGAATTTTACTCGTCTGTTTCCCGCTACTTTCCCGCCTACCAAACAACCATACGTCTTGAAATCCTTTTACTGATCCTCTCATCACTGTTCTTTCTTTCGCTTTTCCCTCCTATATGATGGATAAGGTAAAAATTTATTGTACCAAACAAGCTCTTAGTGAATTTTGTTTTGTTTTGTTGACTTTTTGTGTATGTTTGCTGCCATATGAATTTTTTGCAAATTGGGTTCTGAACAGGTGAGAAGGCAAGCCCAGTTGTGTGTTCGTAGCGTTTTAGAGAAATTTCAGAAGACGTCTTTGGTGGGACCTGCAAGTGAAGGGCTAACAAACACATTCGAAAGGTTTCTTTTGCTTGCTGGGGGATCAAATCCCGATAGCAATGAAGGACCCAAGGGAGCCCAGGAGGTCCTTCACGTTCTTGACACTTTGAAAGACTGTCTTCCGCTTATGTCAACAAAGTATACAACAGTTATACTCAAGTACTACAAGACTCTGCTGGAGCTGCGCCAACCCATCGTTGCAAGGCGTGTCACTGATAGTTTGCTTTTGCTCTGTTTTAAGCCAGATGCTGTGGTTTCATCCGAAACATTGCTTGATATATTGTGCTCACTAGCAATTTCTGTCGGCACGAACGAGACATCTGTGGATGCCATGACCTTCACTGCTCGGTTGCTTGATGTCGGAATGGTCAAAGTTTATTCGCTCAATAGACAACTTTGCGTGGTTAAACTCCCTGTAGTTTTCAATGCCCTCAAAGGTCTGTCTCACAGTTTTAGTCCTATTCTTTTCAAACTTTTGGACTGATTGCTATTAGATTGTAATCCTTCTACATGAAACAATGTGTGTGGGAAATTAATTTTTGGAATGAATGTCGTGGCAGATATATTGGCATCTGAACATGAAGAGGCGATACATTCAGCTGTGAACACGTTGAAGAGTTTGATACACGCTTGTCTTGATGAAAGCTTGATAAAAGAGGGAGTGGAAGAGATTAAAAAGGTGAATTTAAATTTGGATTCCAGAAAGTCTGGGCCGACCGTCATTGAAAAAGTGTGTGCGACCATGGAGAGCTTAGTTGGTTATCACTACACTGCTGTTTTGGACCTCTCGTTTCAAGTTATTTCATCAATGTTTGATAAATTAGGTACATTATTGCTGTTCCTGGTACTTATGCCTTTTTCAGCAATGTAGTACAATTTAGTTGCTTTGGTTCTTCTATGACATTTATGGATAAACCCTTCAACGAACTTTCTTGTGCAGGGCCTGATTCTTCTTATCTAATGAGAGGAACCCTTAAGACGTTGGCAGATATGCAGAAGTTGTCGGATGAAGATTTCCCTTTCAGAAAACAGGTATCCTTTTCATTTAGTGATCTCATTGTCAAAGATACTGTTGATTCAATGTAAGACGTGTGTTATTTTCCCTCATCTCTGCAACTTCTTTGACATACTTCAACATGCAGCTGCATGAGTGCCTTGGATCAGCTCTTGGTGCAATGGGACCTCAAACTTTCTTGGATCTTCTTCCTTTCAATTTGGAAGCTGACGACCTAACAGAGGTGAACGTTTGGCTCTTTCCAATTCTGAAGCAGTATACCATTGGTGCCCATTTAAGCTTCTTTATGGAGATTTTGGATATGGTTAGACAGATGAAGAGGAAATCTGAACAGGTATGAAACTTTTTTAACATCCCGTGAACGCTCATTTGTTTGTCCATTTGTTTATCCTTAATGGAGTTTCTGATTTTGGACAGCTTGAGCAACAAGGACGGGTTTATGCTTCTAGGAGTGTGGATTCACTGGTGTACTCTTTGTGGTCCTTGTTACCTTCATTTTGCAACTATCCCTTGGATACTGCTGAAAGTTTCAAGGATTTGCAGAAAGATTTATGCAATGCCCTTTGTGAAGAGCCTGATATCCGTGGAATAATATGCTCCAGTCTGCAGATTCTAATTCAACAGAATAAGAAAATTTGCAAAAGTGGTAATGATACATCTGGTCTGGATGATTCAGAAGTGGGTATTGCCAGACAACGAGTGATGGCTTATTATACACCACAGGTTGCAAAAGCTAACTTGGGTGCATTGACTGAATCGGCTCGTGAATTATTGACTGTGTTGTCAACTGTTTTCCTTAAATCTGGAAAAGATGATGGAGGTTCTATGCAGGTACTCCAATCAGATGATGCATTTGATACGCTCATTTATTTTTTTAATAAAAATTTGTTACTTCTGTTTACAGCAGATTTTTTCTTGTTCTTGATATTTCGACTATCATGTAGCGGAATTTTCATTAAAATACTCAGCTGGCTCACTATTTTTGGTGTGTTGAGAATATAGATGAGAAAGGTTTATCATACAGACTTTTTTCGTGTAAAAGCAATCTTTAAGAAGTGAATCAGCTTGTCGCAAATATTTACTATCACATTTTATTTTTTAGAATTTGACTAACTTTGTTTATTTCAATTACAGTCTGCTATAGCCGAGTTCGCTTCAATAGCAGATAAACAAGTTGTATCAAGGTTATTTACAAGGACGATGAATAAGCTTTTGAATGCCACACTAAAAGCTAGAGAAACAGACAATTCCAAGAAATCTAATGCTATGTCAATTGATGAGCCATCCGATGAAAATTCACTTTCAGTTGTAAGGTTGTTTTCATTCCCTTTATCAGGATTCCTTTTTTCTCATCTTGTACTAGTTCTTCACCGTATTGTATATATCATTCACTTTTGTTTTCTCAACTAGTTCCTTGTGAACGTATTTGGGCGTTCAATTAATTCCTTGAGTTAGTCTGGTAACTTGTGTATCTTAATTAACTGCAGGGGACAGCTACTTGACTTGGCTGTTTCACTCCTACCTGGTTTGAATTCCAAAGAGATCAGCACTTTATTCACCGCTATAAAGCCTTTGTTACAGGTTTGCAGTTATATCTGTATCATCTAATGGTTTAATTTGGTATTATAGAGGGAGATCCTGTTAAGAGTTTGCATTGAAAAGGCTGCAGTAACTCAACTATTCATGACCGCAGGATGGTGAAGGTTTGTTACAAAAGAAGGCTTACAAAGTATTATCGCTTATTCTCAAGGTATGCAAAAGCTTTTGAGTTATATGCAGTAATATGTGTCATTGTCCGTACAATAGCTACATCTATATCATGAGTCGGTCAAATGGTACATCGATGGCAAGATGAATTTTCTTTTTGGATTAATTACAAAAATTCCCCCCGAAACCAGGACCCTTGTAACCGTTTGCCCCCACTAATCAAAAGGTAAGGGCCATTCCCTTTTAAAATGAAATGTTATTTATCTATTTGTCATTATTAATGAATGTAAATTTTAATATATATATCTATATATATATATATATTGGGATGGTTGGTATAAGAGTAATTATGCACTAATATCCAGCAACAACCGTTCTTTGCATGACTCTTCTCTTCCGTTAGAAATAGTATATAAGGTATTTTTTGTTGACCTTTTATTTTTCAAGGGGAACATGGTACGTATTAAGAACCGGCAGCGAAGTGTTACTCGGATCATGGTTTAGGGGAAATTTTTGTAATTATTCCTTTTCTTTTTCAGGTTTTCACTTTTTATCAAGAGGAATACCAAAGATGCACATTTGCTTTTAGTCAATATTCTGGTCGCATTTAGCTCTTTTTGTCAATCATTTTTAATTTATTGACTAATATGCCTTCTAACTTATGGATATTGTTCGACTCTTTATGTGCTCAGATCAGTGATAAGTTCCTTTCAGAAGAAAAGAATCTCGATGAATCACTTCAACTTATGATTGAAGTGCTGCCTTCGTGCCATTTTTCTGCAAAAAGACACAGGCTTGATTGTTTGTACTTCCTAATAGTTCATGTTTCCAAGGTAAATTTAAACTCTCTCTCTCTCTCTCTCTCTCTCTCTCTCTCTTTTGTTTATATAACTTAAGATGCAGTTTTACAACATGAAATTGTTAACTAATGTGTTGATTTAGGTTCCCATTTGATAAGTATGTCTGCTATGCCTGATTTATTATCTGTCTTTAGGTTAATATTGAGCAGCAAAGGCAGGACATCATAAGTTCTTTCCTGACGGAAATAATACTTGCACTTAAAGAGGTAATATTTTCACTCCCAGAACTTGTTTGTTTCTTACTTTCTACGATTGCTGTACGTATTGAAAAGCTGAATTACTTTTGCAGGCTAATAAGAAAACGAGAAACAGAGCTTATGAAATTATTGTCGAAATTGGTCATGCTTGTGGAGATGAGGAGAAAGGAGGAAAAAGGGAAAACTTGTATCAATTTTTTAACATGGTACTGCTTTTGAATCTTTTTATCGTATTGAAATATATATCGTGCAGTCTTGCCTTTAGGTAACGATAATATACTGATCCCTTAATCCCTTTTAATACAATTTAGTAATTTCATGGTCACAGGTAGCTGGAGGGCTGGCTGGCGAAACTCCTCATATGATTAGTGCCGCAGTGAAAGGCTTGGCTCGTTTGGTTTATGAGTTCACTGATCTTGTTTCAACTGCTTGCAATTTGCTTCCGTCCACATTTCTACTACTTAGGAGAAAGAACAGAGAAATTGTCAAAGTTTGTTCATTTTCTTCCTGATTAGCGTTTCAATCACATTTTAGTTAGATGGAATAGAATTGTAATCATTATGCTTATTGATCTTTCTCTTCATTTATTCATTATTTGTAATTCATCAACTAAATATCTCTTCATTTCTTTTTAATGCAGGCTAATTTAGGTTTTCTGAAGGTGCTAGTGGCCAAATCAAAAGACGATGGCCTGCAATTACATTTGAGGAGCATGGTCGAAGGCTTGCTGATGTGGCAAGATGGTACCAAATCGCACTTCAAAGCTAAGGTTGGCTTTTATTCAGAATGTTCTTGGTGATGTCTGGTTGTGTTTTACTGCCCTCATGGTTTGAATTCTTGAGGATTGAGCGTTTTTGGTCGATTGTAAATTTTTCCAGATTAAGCTTCTACTGGAAATGCTCGTCAAAAAATGTGGACTGGATGCTGTTAAGGCTGTGATGCCTGAAGAGCACATGAAACTCCTTACCAATATCCGAAAGGTATGTTTAAATGCATAATGTTAGGATGAGATTTCATATGGGCGCTTTTGTGAAAGATATTTGTGAAGAGGCTAATGCTTGTCATTACTTATTATTGCTCGAGTGCAGATCAAGGAACGGAAAGAGAGGAAACTGGCTCCTCCATCTGAGGAAGCTAAATCTCAAGTTTCAAGAGCTACTACATCCAGGTAAGGACCAAGTTTCCACCAAAGCCACCACTACCATTCCCTGTTAAAAACCTTGAATTAGGGTTTCTGCCTTGTTATGAAGTGCGTGATACACGCAGCTTTCTCGAAATGTTCCTTGGTTTTCAATTCTCGAAGAGCAATTGTGGTCAAAACTATCACGGTACCAACTTTCCTCTGACCAAAAAACGAGTGCTTGGATTAAATACCTGGGAATGGAAGTATTCTGTGAAGGGTAGAATTTTCTGACTCTTGCTGTTAAAATGCAAAGAAGAAAATGAAGAAAATCTAAGAACCTTTCTCCTTTTCCAGCCAACCGAAAAAAAAAAAAAAGGGAAAAAGAACGGTCTCCTTGGTAGTGGTGAACTATAGAAGTAGTTAAATGCATTTTTCATTCTCTAAAACTAGCTAAATATTGAAAATTGTTGTTGTGGAGTTGTTCTGGGACACAAGCCTAAAATCTCACTTCTATTTTTTGAGTTTCTCACACTAATGACATAGAGAAACGTTTCTGAACTTTGAAAGTTCGCATCCCCGGAAAGCGATGGAATTTTGTTTAGAGGCTTATTTTATGAATAACCAGTCTAATGGTCGGCTCTTGTGTCATTTGGAGATCAGTTCAGCTTCGCTTATGTTGATATTTATTAGTCCAGCTTCGCTTACGTTGATTTTTTCTTTCCAGGCTAAGCAGATGGAACCATACAAAGATATTTTCTGATTTTGGTGATGAAGAAACAGAGTACAGTGATGAAGACAACATGGACACTCAGACAGTTACTGGCGGCAGGCGGGGCAAGGCTTCCTCACAGTTAAAATCAAAAGCATCTTCGTTGCGGTTAGTTGTGTTTCGGCGTTTTTAATCTTTGCTGTATACATTTTTATTATTTTGCTTGGTTACGGCAAAGGATAATGTCATTGTTTTGTTAGTAGAATATTTTGCTGCTTGTTAAGGCTCGACTTAATGCACGATAATTTTAATTCTTGAGGTCCAGGACCAGAGTGGCCAAGAACTTGCCTGAACACTTGTTTGACCAAGTAGAAGATGAAGAGCCACTTGACCTGCTTGATCGACAAAGAACAAGATCAGCACTCCGATCAGTGAACTTAAAACGTAAAAACGCATCAGACAAGGAGCCAGAGTTCGACTCAGAGGGGCGACTGATAATAACCGAAGAAGGAAAGATGAAGATGGAAAAACAGTTGCACCCCGAGTTGGATACAATGAGTGAAGCTGGTACTAATCTGTCCATGAAGTCTAAGAAAACACAGAAGCGGCAAAAAACATCAGATTCTGGGTGGGCTTACACGGGCAGCGAGTACGTTAACAAGAAGGCCAGTGGTGATGTGAGGAAGAAGGACAAGCTTGAACCATATGCATATTGGCCACTCGATCGCAAGATGATGAGTCGTAGACCAGAGCATCGGGCGGCTGCAAAGAAGGGGATGGCCAGTGTGGTAAAGATGACAAAGAAGCTTGAAGGTAAGAGTGCCTCGGGCTTTCTCGCTGCTGGGGGCTCGAAGTTTAAAAGGAGCCATAAGAAAACCAGCAGGAAGAAAAGCCGATAGATATCATATAGTCGGGAGTGAGTCCTTTTTGTTGTTTGTAATCTTAATTCCCTTTTTAATTCTTTGATTTGATTAGTACTGATTACCGAGTGGGTATTCCAATTTTTGACAGTGGTGCATCAAATGGGTATTTATATAAAAATATATATATTTATATATTTTCAGTTCTTTGGGTAGCATGTAATTATTATAATGCGGAAACATGCTACGAAATTTGCGGTTTGTGCGCAGAATATGACTATTTGGAATTAGTACACAACAGCTTTTGGGGGGGAAAAAAAGCCCTATACAAGTTTCCGTCCCAAGGTGTATGTGTGCATATATATATATATATAAATGTTAAGAAAAGTAAGAAGGTGTTTGGTGAATGAGTTTAGTTTAAAATTTTTAAGTTTTAATTGTAATTTTTGTTGACTTTTCAGAAAAGATAAAAAGAAATTTTTAGAAAAGACAATTTTTTCAGAAAAAGATAAAAAATCATGATGAAAAAGTATAGTTTAGTTTAAAATGGAATGTAATGTCAAACATACTCTAATTCTAATATCAATTTTTAAATATCAATCTTCTATATACGAAGGTTTTAGGCATTTTAAGTACCAACTTTGAAGTCTATAACATTAACCAATGAAAATATATATTAAGGTTTTAGCCATTTTAGAGGATTTATTCTTTGAGAATTTCTACTCTTGGTAGGTTTAATTATTAAGGTTTTAACCATTTAAATTAATTTTTCCCTATGAACAGACTGTTAAATTGATTAGACGTACAAGTTTTATGGATAATCAACAATGGAGTCAATATATGGTTTCAATAGGAGCATGTTTCAAAGGTGACTTTTATAGTGATAATCAATTTTTAATAGGAAAATGAGAAAAATGTAAAATTTTTAAAAAGTAAAATGAAAAATCACTGAGGGTGGAAGCCCTCACTTTGCAAGTTTTGGCTAGTGTAAGAAAAAAAAAAATCCCATCTAGTTATTTGCAAGAAAATAGAGGGTGTCTTTTTAAGAGCATTTAAGGCAACTTGACGAGGAAAATGGTGAAAGAGGGAAATCTTTAAATTTTTTTTTTTTTTTTCGTGCAAAATTGATGTCAATATGATCAGCCTGTCTACTCTGTGTGAAAACAGAAACCAAAAATAAAAAAACCAGGGTTGTATTAACAGGTCCGACATATAATAGGCTAATATGGATTAGATCTAAAAGAGCCTTTGTGTGGCTACTTTCATGAAAATAGGAAACTTTTCCAGACAACAATAGGAAGTTAAAACAGAGTGTTCCAATTGATAAAAGCAATTGTGTGGAGCTCTGAATGTTTTTCTTTTTCTCATTTTCATCCGGGAGAAGGGTTGTCTTTCGATACTTTTTCCCTAGTGATCATCGAACCAACCAACATCAATTTGCATGCCAGTACGCTCTCTCCGAACCAAAGATGAGACCCAATACAAAGGCGTCTTAAGATTTCCCTAGCAACTGCAAACACATAGTCAAGCTACCATCAAAATCCACTGGTCGGCGAAAAGCCGAAAATCTTTACCTCTTATTGCTCTCATGCCTATGATTTCCCTCGTGCCTACGATTTCGGAAATCGAACATTAAAATCAATAACATGCAGCTTACTAGTTACTAGTAAAGCCTCTTCCACTCCTTAGTTTTGGCCTCTCTCTCTCTCTCTCTCTCTCTCTCTCTCTTTTGGTGTTTTTCTCTTTTTTTTCTTGTATGTGACGAATCAATCAAATTCCTTTACCAAAGGAAAGTTGGGAGAGTTAAAAGTATATTTACCTTCAGCGTCGTTACATCAAGGCAGGAGTAGCCCAATGTCTGTTTCATTGGTAAGGGGAAAACAGGATGGAGGAGTTGTGGCCACCAAAACCAAACGAATTTGACAGTGCCACTTTAACTTTCAGTCTCTCTTTCGTCAACCCCACAAGCAGACTCTTGTCCTGTAACGCTGGAAGAATTAGATACTCCCAAAGCTACATTCCGCATATTTCTATTTTTTGGCAAAGCATGTCCTTGAACTTTTATATAACTTTGCCAATAATTAAATTAAAAATAATTAAAAAAAAAAAGCATGCAGAGTAAATCTCTAAACTTTGCCAAATTTTTGTTTGGGGCCGTTGAACAAAGTAGCATATAGCAAACATCACATCGGAACAAAAGCTGTATAAAGCCACATACCACGCCGTCATCCGGGTTTTCCAAGTTGATATTTGGATGAACCCATCCTGTTCGTATTGCCTGTAAGAAGAAACGGAAATTAAACATGTCAGACATTCCACAACCAAATGCAAAATTGACTTTGCATTTGTCCAGCAAGAGAATCAACAGTTAAAAACCATCATTTTTCCAAGTTAAAATTAAAAACTATATAATACCTGCACTGTCGCAACAGCTTCCACAGCACCAGCTGCTCCAAGAAGATGACCGATCATGGACTTTGTCGAGTTTAACCGTAACTACAAAAGGTGGAGATTCATTTATGGTCGTGTTGGAAAATCAAAGACGGTAGATTTTATCATTGCAGTGAAGTTACCTCAGGATTCTGGCCAAAACAATGAACTAAAGCTTTATACTCTTTAATGTCTCCAGCCGGCGTGGACGTAGCATGCGCGTTGATGTAATTTACGTCGTCCTTGGATACCCCAGCTTGAGCTAAAGCCTTCTCTATGCAGAGTTTAACACCAGCACCTAACGTGAAAAGTAGAGAACATTACCATAAGATTGTCATGTTTATCAGATACATGGCAAACGAGTAAAGAAGTGAGATCTCCAGCAAGTTGTTTCCTATAGAAACACCATGAAAATTATCATGACAATATATTATAAGGCGTCTTTCTGCACACATATGCACGTTCAAAAGTCATCACGAAAGAGAGTGGTAATTTTTGAAGATAGCAAATTAGTTACCATCAGGATGTGGCTCAGTCATGTGATAAGCATCACATGTGAAGCTTCCGCCAAGAAATTCTGCGTAGATAGTTGCACCTCTCTTCTGCAAAATCAGAAACCATGCATGACTCCAAAGACATAAAACTATAGAAAAAGGTACTCGTGAGACCAATAGATGTAGCAGCAACTGAATAAAATATAACAAACAATCCCAATCAAAATCAACCAACATTCCGCCATAAATGGATGTTAACAATCCAGCAGGAAAAAAAATTCCACAGGATGGTGTATGTACTCGAGGTCAGATTACTGACCATTGACATATGTTTATTTTGTTGAACTGAAAGTACCTTGGCATGCTCCAATTCTTCTAGAAGCAGAACCCCAGCTCCTTCCCCCATAACGAATCCATCACGGTTCTGTTCAACACAAGCCACACATATCGTGAGGAACAAAGAAAAAGTAAAAAGAAAAATCAGTACAAGCATTTCTGTCCCCAATTAGCATAGTTTTCTGCAAATTGAAAAAAGCTATATCAACTGAGGAAACTCAGATGTCAAGATTCATTAGTACTGCTTTATAATTTCTTTTTCAGAATAACCGTGATAAAAACCCTATGGCGTCAGTTTTTCCTAACAAACTTATAGAACAGATAGACTTCACGATGCATAATTGCAGCTAGATTCCTGAAAACACCTCTTGACTAACTTATATCGCAAAAAAGCCAAAATTTTAAGTTTGTTACATACTAAATATTAATTTTGCTAATCTCACTTACAGACATTCAAGTAACTCTTCTCTGCAGGAAATGCTAAAAATAAAGATAAATAAAATTTAAAAAGGAAAATGCTAAAGTAGAAAGGTTATTGATAACATTACAATGTCCCAAGGACGTGAAGCTTTAGTTGGATCTTCGTTGTGCTGTGAAAGTGCTCGGCAAGCCACAAAGCCACCCAAGCCTGCACCAGTTATTATTATTAAAAAGTGAACATAATAACGATAATAGGAAGTTCCATTTGCTTGGTGTACCATGCTTAATTGAGCCAATCCAAATGCAATGCAAGGGAAAGAACGAAGAGGTTACCAATAGGTATAATTGCTGCATCTGAGCCACCACAGAGCATCACGTTCTGCAAGAAATTTTGAAAATCATATCTTCTGTATTCAAACGAAGTACTTCATAAACTTGTATGAATCAAAATTTCAGCAAAGATATGGGACACAACCTTATGATGGTTTTCGATAAAACTAGAGTGAAAGCGAAACACTTACAGCTTCACCTCTAATGATGTGGTTTGCTGCATTCATAATACAGAAGTTGCTTGTAGCACAAGCAGTAGAGATCGAATAATTTGGGCCCATCCACCCCTGCAATTTAATGAGTACAGGACCGCAATTTAATCCAAGTATAACATTTCGATACCCATCTGGGTATGGCAAGATAACGCAGCAATGTCAAAGTTTAAGCTGACCAGATCCATTGCAAGCATGGCAGAACCCATATTTGTAGTTGCAAAAGGCACACAGAAAGGATTCATTTTCCTGTATGAAATCCTCAAAGCTTCAATAGCATCATTGAAAACCTGTTCAAAACACACACGAACACGCACAAAATGAATCAAATAGTAGATCAGTTTGGCAAATTAAAAAGGAAGAAACTGCACCCTCGTCCTTTTTGCAGGAAAGTAGGCTCAGAGTGGGCCTTAATATTGTCAGAGTTTTACTTTTCAAAGATAGTTTCTTACCTGTTTTAATTAAAACAGAGAAAGAAGTCCTATATCACAAGCAAAACTCGATAGTGAAATTGGAGCAAAATCGGTGATTATTTTTTTGGATTGCACATTTCAAACATTTTCAAACCAACAGACAGCATACAGGACATGGTCTTGCAGATTAAACGATTCTCTTGTTGCACATCAGTTCAGAGATTAAACAGCAGATGCTGTTATTCACTCAATCTAATTCTTCATTCTCATTGTGTTATCGTAAAACACCAGAGTTGATCAAGTTACCTTCATGCCACCCATAGCTGAGCCAATCAAAACTCCGCATTTAGTTCTATCTAACTCGTTCATTACATCCTCTGTAATTCCACCATCATCCAAGGCTTTCTTGCCAGCAGTAAGCATGTAGAGCATGAATTTATCCATCCTCTTGGATAGCTTCGGTGCAACCCACCCATCCGTCGAGAAAGACTTGATCTCTCCTGCAATTCTCTGAAGAAAACAAAACGGAATCAGAACAAATCATAGAGCAAAGCAAGCACTAACTAAAGAAAAATATGTGCATGGTGCAATTTACCGTCGGGAACTGTGCACAATCAAAAGTCTCTATCTCACTTATGCCACTGACACCCTCAAGCAAGTTATTGTAGAAGACATCCGGATCATGCCCGAGTGGTGTCACCACACCCATCCCCGTCACAACTACTCGCCTCTGCTTCATCAATGGTTTCTTCTTCTTTGTCACTTCCCCGGCAGGTTGCACAGCTACAGCAACGGTCTCCCCTGAAACCGGAGGGCGAGAAAGAAAAAACAGAGACAAGCAAACATGTCAGCTTCTACGTAGTCACTAGTTAGTTACAATGATCATCTTAAGGCACTAAAGAACATCGGTATGTCAAGCAAACCACAGTAGTTGTCAACAAAGATTGATTAGATTATTAATGAATCCAGCTTAATTCGTACCGCATCATTACAACATGAAAAAAAATAATGGTCATTTCATTTGAAATGTTGGATAATAATATATATATGTATTTACAATCCTGACAAAAATATACAATCCCGACAAAAATATACAATCCCCTGTTCTCGTCAATCAAAAATTTGGATTCCTGAGAATATTTTTTCCTATAACCAACAAAAATAAATAAACAAATAATCCAAGTAAATGTTTCCATGTTCCCAAATGCATGAAAAAATAGAAATACGATTTTCACTAGGCCAAGGGTTGTTACATTCGGATTTCTTTCTAGAATATTCCATTTCGCAAAAAATTCTTACATTTTCAACCTTTCTCTATGCAAAACCAAATGGAGTCAAGTTCCAGACCACATATCATACCAATTATAAGGGGGAAGAAAAAAAGGGAATGGCGTTATAAATTCAGCTTCAATATAATATAAGTGACTCTGTAATTAAAACCCAGAAACAAACAGCCTGAAAACTCTCAGATGTCAGAGAACCCACAAACAAAAGGACAAACAAAAAACTGGAGAAAAAAACACTCATAACAGTTGAAAAAGATTACCTGCAGAAAACCCCATAAACAAAAAAAGAAAAAGAGATTAAAAAAAACGAATTAAATTTACCAGAATGGTTAGCTCGATTAATCCGCCTCTGCCTGCGATTGGAGGAGCCAGGCTGCTTGGATCCGAAGAGCGCCGAGAATCCATGGCAGCCCAAGGAGGAGAGTCCATTGGAGTTGTAGTACTCATTACAGGGCTCGAACGCCAAGCAAGAGCTCATCAGACCCTGAAACTTCGATCCACACAGCGAAGGAATCAGGCCCGCCGACGTCGTCGTCGTGAATTCGCCACCGAGGGTCCGGCATTTGGCCGCGACTCTCCGGCGCCGGGCCCACCTGTTGAGCCTCCGGGAGGAGGAGGAGAGAGACGGCGCCGGCGACGGCGAGTGGTCGCCGCCGCACGTGACCGACATGCAAGCCGCCACGAGCCACGTGCAGAGCGGCGATGCAACTGAGGAGGCCGCCATGGAAGGAGAAGAGCAAGAAGAACAAGAAAAAGGGGGTGGGAAAAGAGCGAAATAGGAGACGACCCAGATGGGAAAAAAGCAACAAAAAAAAAACAAAAGAAGGTGGATTCAGAATCGGAATCTGTAGTGGACAATGCGAGAGAGAAGCTGGGAATGGAGAAATGGGCTTGGAGAGAGAGTAAAGAAGAAGGAGAAGAAGAAGAGGAGGAGGAGAGAGCTGAGGAAGGGAATGGAAGAAGGTGGTCGCATTCGATCTCTATTTCTCTATCTCTCGTGCTTGGTTTCTTTGTCTGTTTCTCTCTCTATATAGCGATGGTGTATTTATGAGTTGTGTGGGAGTTTTGGATTTGAAACCGTTCAAGTCGCCAAGTTTTGGGCAATCTGAGTCGTCCCCAGAAGTGAACGCCAAGTGCTCTCCCTCAGTCTTTTATTCTGCCACACCACACACACACTATACATCTATCTATCTCTCTCTCTCTCTCTCTCTATATATATATATATATATATATATTTATGTATTATATTACAAACAAATATGTGTAAGTAAATACCAAAGAACTGTGACCAGAATAATTAATTTTTTTATTTCTCTCTCTTTTTCTTTTCTTTTTTTTTTTTTACATATTGCGCAAAAAAAGAAGTTATTTTCATATATAACACTAGATCGTTCTCATTTTGTCGCTTAAATTTTAAATTTAATATCACTTAATTATTTTTATTAAGATTCTAGTTAAAAGCAAATGAAAAAAAAAAAGAGGAAGTGAGTTAAATTCTAGTAAGACTTGTTCACTTTGTTTTCTCATTAATTAAAATTCTAATAAAATGGATAAAGTAAAATTAATAAATTCAAAGTTTATGAGATTAAACGAGAGATTTTAAAATTTAAGTGACAATGTAAAAATGACTCTAAATTTAAGAAGTATAAATAAGAATAACCCTAGATATGAATATTAAAAATAAAATAAAAAACTTGGTTTGGTAGAATTAAAATTTGATACAATATAGATGTAAGCTTAACTTATTAAATAAAAAAAAAACGTAACATTTCAAGAACATTTATTACTCAAGTACCCCTAAGTTCCAGAAAAATTTTATGCATAATAATAATGATAATAATAATAATAACCTCGGATTGAGCCACAATATCAAAAAGACTAGGTTGATTGAGATTGGGCATGTACAAACAGAACTGTCCTTAACATCACACTTTCAAACAATATAATTAATATAATTAATGGGGTGTTGCCCTTATTCAGTGGCCATGTCTAGGGAAGAAAATAAAAACAACCATTAACAAACAAATATATATGTGTGTTTGTGTGTGTGTGTGTGTGTGTGTGTGTGTGTGTGTGTGTGTATATAACTGATGCCCTTAGGTTTAGCAGCAGCCAGAGTTCAAAGGAAGAAAATAACCCATTTGTAGCTGTTGGTTATTTAGTAAAATCTCGCACTTGAAAATACTGAAATACCCATGCTTTTGTCTTTAAGAGTGGTAAAAAATCACATGCACTGTATATTAATGTGGTATTTACAAATATGGAGAACTCGTAATTATATTATACCTATATCATCCTCCCCTTTCAATTGCTTTAAACGCCAAGCTTTATATATATGCAACAAAGTATATTTACTTCGTATAAAGGTTGTAAGTATATTCCAAAGTTAAATTACAATTTTAGCCTCGTACTTTGTTATTCTCGTCGTTTGCTGATGAATTTGTTTACAACAAAGCAACTAAGTGTTTGTTTGGTAGAATAGTTTGAGTTGAGATTTTTAAGTTGAAATAGTAAATTTTTTTGAATTTTCAGAAAAGACAAAAAACTTTTTAGAAAAAAGACAAAAAAAAAATTTGAGTTGAATTGGATTGAACCAACAAACCAAACAAAGCCTAAGTAAAGCAGGCTTCGTTTGGGATAAAAGGATAATGCATGTATTTGGTGGCTCATATTTTTGTCAAATTCCATTAATGTTTCATACTTATTTTTAATCCGATATAAGTATGATGCGATGCTGTAGATCAAAATTGTATCTTATTAATGGGTGTTTTTTTTTTTTTTTCATATCCCATCAGATAATTCTTTAAAAAATAATGTTATTAACAATAAGTTGAAAAAAATATTAAATACTAGTAAATAAAAATGTCTTTACAAAATTAGTTATGGATTGCTTATTATTACAAAAATTTGCTAGGATAATTTGTGAATAAAAAACTATTGATAGATAACAGCACATTTAAACTAAGCAAATAAATTTATATCATATTAGACCGATAACCGACATGAAAGGGAAAACTTTTAAGTGTAGATCTTTGAACATATTTGAGAATAACATGTCCTGAATTGTAATTACAAGCATAATCTAATGATAATTTCTTACATAACTCCACCTTAATATATAAAGTTTGAATATTTCCATCCTAAATATATATATATATATATCCTAAATCTGGTTAGGAAATTATGTTAGATGTCATCTTTTTTTCTTTTTCAACTTAAAC
>JAFMPE010160197.1:2897-12897 GCA_024759925.1 Ficus religiosa
TGAGTTCGAAAGATAAGGATTTCAGGATGTTTAAATGAATCTAATTCTTATTTGAGTTCGTTTGCCTTCTATGAAGGTTTTTTTTTTTTTTTTTTTTTTTTGTTTGATTTGCCATTTAGGCTAGATTTTAATTTATTCTATTTTTGTTTGTTTTGTCTTTCTTTTTGATAAATTTGAGTGCATTTTCTCGTCCTCGTTTATCAAATATGTTCCAAATAACAAGGTGATCGTACTGTAAAAAAATTGATAAGTATACATTCACAAATTAAGTAAAAAATCGAAAGTCAACCTAATATTACAGACTGCATGTACCTTACCTCCATAGTTTATACATTATGAGAAAATATTGATTAACAAAATGAGCTTTTAGGAGGCTTGATGCTATTTGAAATACCGTATTGACTTGAACAATATTATAATTTGGGTAGTTTGTTATTGTTGGAAAAAAAATGGTTTTTAACCATTTTAAAGAGCCATTTTGGGGTCTAAATTTGAATGGGACCCACTTGGTAAAATTAACGGGTCTTGGTGGATTTGCGTTCTCCGTCGCGAGGAGATCGAAATCATATAATTATACATCCAAAATGGTGTTCAGGTGAATGAGAAATTGATGCTCAAAGTGTGCCCATTGGAATGAGATTTTGTTGGAAGATATGTGGAGTCCCACATTGGTAATGGATGAAAGCTTGATGGACTTTATAAATATTTGCACTTTTAGACTTAGGTAAGTTTGTGTACCTAAGATGCTCTCTCACGCGCAGGGGGGGTGCAAATCCTAGCCCCGATGGGTTGGGGCCCAACGTGGGCGACGTGAATATCGGTTCGTTAAGCTTGCTCCGCGCTAGTTTTGTTTTGAAATTTTTTTTATTTTTTCCAACATAAATTCCGTGTGAACTGTCATCAGTTATGGCTCCAAGTGGTAAATGGGCGGCACTAATGACCGGATTAAAATCAAACGGTATTCCTTTTGAATTTGAGCACTAATGGTGCATTAACTCGGTATTAAACTAAAGGTTTTCGGTTTTGTGCACTAATGGTGCATTAATCCGAATTAAGTACCTTGTCTCACCCGAGAGGCTATAAAGGAGGCCTCCGCATGTTTAGAAACCACATAAGAAACACACAAATCCGAGAGCACAGGCACAAGTGATTTTCTCTTCTTTTGTTCTTCTTTGTTCTTGGTTTTCTTGTAGTGTTCGAGTTTGAGTTTTTGATGATAGAGGGAAGATTGTAGTTTCAAGTTCGCTGGAAGCGGTTGTCGATTGTGCTAGGCTCCCGCTGTTGTCGTTGTATCCTGGGAAACGGACGTCCATTTGAAGCCTCGAGCACCTCCGGAGGGGACGAATCTGTTTTAAGGAGAGTGTGATTCACGTGCCTCGACATTTCCTTTGTTTGCTTTACTTCGGGTTAAGGTTGTATTTGGTGTAATACATTTTCATTATATATTTTCTTGAATTCCTTGTTCGTTGTTTATGCTCCAAATTTTCTAACAGTTATATATTGTGGGAAATGCCAAGTACATGTTTACGATATCTGCCCAATGCCTTTTCATGTATAGCAAACTATAAGTTAAGTAAAGGATTAAAATACATGAATCTTACTATATTAAAAAATGAATTAAATAAATATTTACTTATAATTTTATTGAAACTTTCTCAACATTTATGTAGAAATTTCTCAACGTATACTAAACCACACTTTTTATGAAAATCGATAATTCTGTGAAAAAAAGATTCATAATGAATATTTCGTGAATATTTTGTTGAAAAAATACTAGACCTTAGATTTGTTATTAGCACTTATAAAATACAAAAATTTTCACGAAAAAAAAAAATAAAAATGTCGATTTTTCGATGGTTAACCAATGTTTTGATGGGGAATGTAAAGGCAATCAGTGCCTTCACTCGACCTGTTGTTCTGCCTATTGAAATTTTAATATACATGGGAGGATCTATCTCTTACCAAGACTTACTCGCTATTTATGCTTGTCAAAAAAAAAAAAGACTAACTATTTATAATTTAACAAATTTTTATCATTAAACGTTTTCTAGCTTTAATTCATAATTTATTTATTTACTAGATATATGTTTGTGAGTGCTGAGAACAACAAAAAAATTCATGTGATAATAACATGGTCATTACATGATAATGGTATTGATAAACATGTAATTATCACATAATAGGTAAAAAATATGAATGAAAAGAGTCATTGATTCTTTTAAAGTGTGTGTGTATATATATATTATAGATTTATTTTCTTGAGTGGGTCTCTGTTGACAGAAAATGATACAAGATTTAAGGATTTGTCAGATAAATTGGTATTGAAATTTGGTATAAATTGAGGACATTAATTGATCGAAGATGGTGATTGGAGGCAACGATTCCACACAAAGATATCAATTAGCTAGTCAAAGAACTGTGAGTCTAAGATATAGTGATTGGAAGCAACGATTCCACGCAAAGACATCAATTAGCTAGTCAAAGAACTGGCGTGTTTGGTGAATGAATTTAGTTTAAAATTTTTAAGTTTTAATAGTAATTTTTTAGAAAAGATAAAAAAATTTTTGAAAAAAGATAAAAATTATGATTAAAAAAGTACAATTTAGTTTAAAATAAGATTGAAACCAAACATACGTGTGAGTCTAAGGTCTCGTTTGGTTTGTGAGTTCGAACTCAAAATTTTCATCTCAGCTTTTATCTTTTTCAGAAAAAATTTTTTATTTTTTCTAAAAAAGTTTTTTATCTTATCTAAAAAGTTAATAAAAATTACTATTAAAACTTAAAATTTTTAACTCAAATTCATCTACCAAACATACCGTAAGAGATAGGGACCGGAAGCAACGATTAGATAAGTGGAGAATAAATATTAATTATGGACAATTAACAAATATATATATATATATATATATACACACAAGTTGCAGGTACGTGCATGGTCAGTAGCCATCACTTCCAGACTTTTCTTTGCGATTTGAAATTTGATTCCGAAAGTTAGCATCCATCCAAACTTGTCCTTTACTCGTTATGAAGAGTGCTATGGCACCAAAAAAAAAAAAAAAAAAAAAAAAGAGGCCCTTTGTAGAAACGATCTTTAACAATTTATTTTTACACTGCACGACTATATGAATAGCTCCATGTCTATAAAATCGTCAAAGAATATCAATTTTCTTAATTTCAGTTTATAAGATTGTTTTTTTGATAAATTTGAGATTACTAATTCGTTTAGAAGATACATTCATTTTATATTTAAATGTAATATATGAAATATAATATACATTTGGATGTTTCTTTTGAATATCATATTCGGATGTAATATATAAAATACAATATACATTTAAATGTTTTCTTTCAATATTGTAATATATGAAATATATTCATTATATCTAGATTATTTACATTTGAATGGTCATTATAATGTGTTTTGATGAGAGTAAGAGGGAGAGAATATGTAATATAATTGATAAAAATAGATTAAAAATAATGAATGGATAAATAATAAAATGAATATGTATATTATTCAAATTTATATATTTACATCGAAATGAAATATACGTGATATGTAAATACACATTACATTATAATGAGGTATAATTTTTAGAGTAAATGTCTCTTCTAAACACACCACAAATCAGTCAATAAAGCTTTTTTTTTTTTTTTTTCCCTTCCTGAAAGAAATTACTCAAAGGAAGGAGGATAGATCTTCTCGAATATGATTGGCAATGGGTACTAAATCAGTCGTTGAATAGGATAATGGGGTCGGTATATATAAAATATAAACGCAGTACGTGATATTCTGCGGTCAATAGTCAATTCATTATTTTTCTCAAACCTTCATATACGGTGGAAAACATTAATAATTCCGTTCACATGCAATGTTTCTGCAATTGGGTCGGTTTACTTTATATATTTATTTATTTTTTGGTCTGACAGTTACATTTACTTTTACGTGTAATTAAAAAAAATAAATATATCGAGGGCGTATTTGGTATATCATCTCTATCTCAAAAATTTAATTTCAATTTTTATCTTTTTTTAAAAAATCAACAAAAATTATAATTAATTTTTAAAAAGTCATTCAACTCTAACTTAAAAATTTTATCTCCAATCGATTAAACGGAGACTGAGCGTCTCTATTTAATTATTAAAAACTTACAAATATATGTCATATGATAACATAAAACTATAACTATTATGCCTTTTTTCTATTATGCTGCCACACTATTGAAAATTTTTTTAGACTCCCCACTAATTGGCACGTGATTGAAAGAATTACTTCATCATAAAAATTATAACATTTTTCCATATCTATCGCCGATAATGTAGTATGGTGACCGGTATGTCTCTTATTTAAAGTTTTCGTTTCTATTTAGAATTATGATTTTTATCATCCTAGTACAATTAATAGACTTATCCAATGAAACAGACATGGAAGGCACGAGGATACGAGCAATCTTGTTTTTTATTCAACAAAAAAAAAAAAAAAGGAAAATGTTTTTCACATCTATACATTGAACAGATCACAAAGACTTCTTCTGCGTAGCACCCGTCAAATTACCCTTTTCATTGTGAAACAACAAACAAGGGGAATCATTGATATAAAAATAGATCATATTATTTTAATATCCTCTCCTCAAGTCCAGTTATAATTTATCCGGTGGCCTAATACTTTTCTTTTCATGGTAATAAAATAAAATGAAATGAAATGAAAACTCTAGTTCAAAGAACAATTTTTCTTCACCTACTCAAATGGAAGACCTTTACTTTAGAATCCTATCACGTCAAGTAAATCCAGACTTTATTGTGTGTTGTCGACAGATGATAATGTTCTTACATGTGAATGACGTGGCAAATGCCGAGATTGCAAGTGCAATTGACAGTATTGTTGTAACATGGTATGTCATTAGATTTTGGTGTTTTCCAAATTGTGTGATTACTGCAGGGGTCTATGCTGAAGTTCCAGTCTTTCTTCCCAACTTGTGCTGCTATTTCTTTTAGAGCTTCCTCTGTTACACATGAAAGATGTTATACAAAAAACAAAAACTTTTGTCTGTTATATACGTATATATATTTATATATATATGTATGAATATGTTACTTACTTTCATCAGCATGAAGTTGAGCGCGTCTTAGCAGTACTCCAGCACAACTCCATAAAATGATAAGAAGTAGAAGACACCACCACTGCTTGGTAAATAGCCTTCTTAATTGTTTGAATTTGAAACGATGGCCTAATCAGTATATCTGTGTTTATGTACATACATATATATAATATTACTAGGATAACATTAATCTCTACAATTTTCTTGTTATTGAGATAGCAGAGTAAAAAGTGTGATCAAATGAGTACGGAGAAGATTAAAGTTGTCATATAAAGAAATCTTCACCAGTTTAGTGAAACGGTTTGAGTTGAAATTTTTAAGTTTGAGTTGGTTGACTTTTTAAAAACTAGTTATAATTTTTATTGACTTTTCAGAAAAAGATAAAAACTGAGATAAAAAAGTACAATTTAACTTGAGTTTAACTGTTTCACCAAACAAGTTATAAGAGTAACCTTGTCCTAGAAATAGTTTTATTTTCCCCATGGAAAAATGTTTGGCTACAGACGCTTTCTGGAAAAAGGCGATGTTAACAATGCCAAAAAAATAAAAATAAATAAATAAATAATAAAAAAAATAAAAAGAGAAAAATAAAAAAATCAATATGAGAGTAGTACAAGCACGTTGGTCCACACACACGGTTGTTAATTACATATCTATCATGCATGCCAAACTTCAATATGTCCTGGGTCAATAACAAAATTGGAATTGTATGAAACCGAACCGTTCACGCCTACCTGAGGCATGTCAGATTGAATTGAATAGCTCTTTTAAACAATTTAAAATGAAATTTCGAACGTAGAATTTCTTTTGGCATCATCAGTTTTAATTCCTATTTTAATCATTTTATTAATTTTTCAAGGGTTTGATTTATGTTTCACACGGTTAATTATTAATATGGATACTTATAAATTAAGCTTACGCTTGGTGTTTGAGTTTATTTTAAACTTATAGTTTATTTAGTATGTTAGTTTGAGTTAAGATTTTTTAGTTGTAATAGTAATTTTTTTTGATTTTTTAGATAAGATAAAAAACTTTTTTAAAAAAAATAAAAAATATTTTGAAAAAAGAATAAAAATTTTAATTCAAATTAGTAATTTAAACTTTATTTTCAAACATATATATAATTAATTATACTTTATAGTTTGTTTTATTCTTTTCTTTTATTTTTAAAAAAATAAAAAAAAAATTATAATTAATTTTTAAAAAATTAATAAATTTTAATTTAAAAATTTTATTTTTATTTTAAATTCAACCCAAACACCGACAAGACATTCCAAATTTTTAAAAATAAAATCAAACGAAGGTACTGTAATAAGAAGTCAAAGTCATGGTTGACGCTTATGCATGCACTACACAGGACACATTGGGTAATCAGAGGGGGCCGGTTGTGCTAGCTGGGGCCCAGATACCGACTGATGTGACGTTGTCCACCCAACGTACAAATAATGTTTTTTTTTTTTTTTTTTTTTGGTTCTTCTTGTCACAGACGAGAACAGACATGCATCTCTTTGCGATTAAATGTATCACTAACATCTTCAATGTAAATAGTTATTCTTTAGATATAATCCACTATTAAATTCTGAGGAAATCCTTCAGAAAAAAAAAAAAAACTCTAAGAAAATTAATCAGTAGATTTTGAGAAAATAAAAAATAAAAACAAGGATTATTTTAAATATGTTCTTCAACTTTAGCATCATTCTCACTTTATCTTTAATTTTTAAAATTTTCACTTTGCACCTAAAATTTTGAACTAGTCCCATTTGATCTCTATTAATTTTTTTATTTAAAATGACGAAAGAAGAGTTTAATGGAGGTAATGAGATATTTTTTTCATTTGTTTTTAATTGAAATTCTAATAGAAGAGGATTAAGTATACTGATTTTTTTTTTTTGGGTCTTGTTTTTAATAGAAATTCTAATAGAAGAGATTAAATAAGACTAATTTCAAATAAAAAAGATAAAATGAGTTTTTGAAATTTAAGGATTAATGTGAAAGCGGCTTAAAATTAGAGATACTTGTGATATTTATCTAAAAAGTAAAATATGGTCATTCTACTGGGTGATTATTCTCATTTCTTATATTTTCCTTGAACGCACGTCCTTGATGAACTTGCCTCTCTAGACAACCTTAATTACAAACGGTATAATTTTTTTTTTATGAAGTTACTATTTACTACTCATAAATTTTTTTTTTGGTTAAAAGGTCATTTAATTCTTTAAAAGAGTGTAAAATTATCCTTTATGTTAACTTGAAAATTTAACAAAAAATTTCATATTAATCATACACAATTTGTTATTTATTTAAGGGTAAGTAAGAAAAAAAATTACATAATTCAAATTACATGTATCATACTCTATTCAATCTAATTTTTAATCTTTATTATTAAAAAATTTTAAAGATTTTAAGAATTTTTTAACAAAAAGATAGGGATCAATTGTAGATTCATTAAAAGGTTAAAAATCAAAGAGTAATTTATTAATTTGTTATTTTCTTTTGGGAACTGGTTTTGAAGTTCACCAGTTCGTCGTAGACGTAGACAATGTCGGTCGCTTTGGTAACTTTTTTCTTTTCTTTTTTTCTTTTTTATTTTTATTTTTATTTTTATTTTTTTGGAAACGAAGTATAGGTCTTTTTTCATTTTCTTTCTCAGAAAAATATTTTCTTCTAATTCCTCCTTTTTTTAATTTTTTTTTTCTATGATTGAAGTTTTAGGGTATGTTTGGGATCATATTTGGAGATGGTGTTTTGGAGATTGGAGATAATTTGAGTTTTGGAAATGTGTGTTTGATGAAAATGAACTGCTTGAAGAAAAAAAGTATAAAAACTTGAAACGTATTCTAAAAAAATTAGCAACATGGATCTTGTTTCATTTCTCACGAAATTCAATGCAATTTGAAAAAAAATACATCTGATTTCGACTTAAAATGATAAAATTATGAACTTTTAAATTTAAGTTTTTTTAAAAATATTTAAAAAAATAAATAATAAAATTAGAAAAAAATGATAAATATATATATATATATATATATATATATTTGGAAACCACTTTTCTAAGTACCACCCAACGGGGCCTTAACCTATTTCTTTGATTAGTCTCTTGTGTCCTTGTGTCGGCAGGCGCGACAGTTTTCTTGACCCGAGACAATAAAATGCCGGTCAATTATTTGTGTATAGAGGGAAATAAACAAAAACAATACAAAAGAAAAATAAATTGCTAAACCAAAATAAATGGGTCACCGGCTAGCGTCTAGTAGTTAAATTATTGAACAGAAGACAAGTAAGGTCAATTCCATGGCTAAATTATTGAGTGAAACGAATACCAAGATTTGTTTTATATGATATCAAAAGCAAGCTATGATCAAACCTTTTAAAAATATCAATTCCGTCATCACTTGAATTGTAAGTATATGAATGTGATGAAATAACAAAGCAATTTTATCGTGGACCGCTACTGAATCACCATCTTTAAGAACTATTATTGTTTCTGGTTAATTTCGAAATATACGAGGCTTTGCATATTTATTTAGGTCTGTTTGATTTTTAGATTTGGATCTAAATTTTTTATTTCAGTTTTTTTTCCCTTGAAAAATCAATAAAAAATTATAATTAATTTTTGAAAAATCAATCAACTTCAATCTAAAAATTCTATTTCAAACGATATTCCAAACACAAACTTAGTTAGCACCTCACATTCTTCGGTTTGAGGTGTGACAATATATTCATTCTCTTTTGGCATACTTTCTCTTACCTCATTTTCTAACTTAACCATTTCAATCCTCATTTATCTATCTTTACTTTCTCTCACCTCATTTTCTTTTCTCGTAACATTTTGTTTCCTCCATCCTTCTTGGCTTAATTTCTATCACTCATATATTCTCCGTACCTTCTCTGTTTACTTTCTTATCTGTAAATTAATTTCACAACCTTTTTCTCTTATGCTTCTCTTTCTTCACTTTCATCTCGAGTGGTAGAAAGTTAAGAGAGATAATCAAAAGGGGGAAGTGGGAGACAAAGGGAGAGAGAAGGTGAGACCCAAAAAAAAAAAAAAAACCGTAGTCACCAAGAGATAAGCTAGGGATATGGAGCGGAGAGAGTCAATATAGAGAAACAAAAGAGATAAAAGTTAACAGAGTTTGGTTTTTTTTTTTTTTTTTTTTTGAATTGAGAATAAGATAATTAATATCAAGGCCAATTACGATATTCTGATTTGATTGACACCTTTAGCTAAACCAATCCTCTACCACGCCAGTATGAATTTATAAAAAATAAAAAAATAAAAAATACAAAAGAGTGTATGGAAACAACACAAATAGCAACAAACAGAAATAAAAGAAATAACCACAAAAGAAAAATCTGTTGATCTAACAACCGCGGGCGAGCAAAAGAACAGCCCAATGAAACGAAGGAGAAGAAAAACACTATTGTGTCTAAGCAAGAGCATGATCTACTCATTTTACCTTGTACTCGCAAAATTCAATCTGAAAATCTCCGCAAAATGAAAAAAGTCGATGCTCAATACTAGAATAGGAGGGAATGATGAGAACTGCACCACTACAAATTGTAGTTACATAACATAACATAAGGAATGCAATATGTATATCACAATATTGCATGGAATTGTTATGTACACATTTAATACAATACGAAATCAAACACCCTAATGTCTAATCATGACAATATACAACGTACGCGAAACAATACAATATACGCACTATCGAAAATGGCCAAAACAAATATTCCACTCTTATCTTGTCATTCATAAAGTTTGAAAGATGATTTGCATCGCCACAAAAGAAACGAAGCATGGCGTCGTTGTTATTTTGGAAACTTATTTTTAGGCTGAAGAGTACTTATGATGTGACATCAGAGAAGAAATCACTGTTGTCTTTGGACTCGAAATT
>JAFMPE010160264.1:17553-37213 GCA_024759925.1 Ficus religiosa
TCTTTCACATTGAAGGTAGAGGAGATGGCGAAGTCCGGTGGCAGCTCTAACTGATAAGCGTTGTCGTTGATCTTGGCGGCAATACGAAATGGTCCGAATTTGCGATCACCAAATTTGGGATGAACACCAGCAGGAAGGCGGTTCTTTGAGAGATGGACCATAACTAAGTCACCCTCAGCAAAAACTTTGCAGCGGCGGCTTTTGTCAGCATCTAGTTTATACCTGGCGTTAGACTACTCTAAATGGTGAGTAACATCACGATGAGTCTGAACAACCTGTTCGGCAACTTCAGCAGCAGTATGGCTTTTGAAGTGGGGAAGGTGGATGAGATCAACAGTGAAATTAGGATGCTTGGTATAAACAACAGAAAAAGGTGCTTTGCTCGTTGATCGGTTAACCATAGCGTTATAAGCGAACTCAACCTGAGCTAAGATGGTGTCCCACTGTTTTGGATGATCTCCAACAAAACAACGAATCATGTTCCCCAATGTGCGGTTGGTCACCTCTGTTTACCCATCAGTTTGGGGATAATAGGTACTACTGAAGTTAAGGGAGGTGTCAAGACGTCGCCATAGCTCACGCCAAAAGTGGCTAAGAAATTTGACATCCCGGTTTGAAGTAATAGAGCGTGGAATGCCATGGAGACGCACGATGTCCCGAAAGAAGAGGCCAGCCATGTGTTTGGCATCATTAGTCTTTCGACAAGGAATGAAGTGAGCCATTTTGGAAAAGCGATCAACAACTACCAACACCAAATCAACATGACGAGGAGTTTTGGGAAGTCCAAGCATGAAGTCCATGCTAATATCCTCCCAAATATTCTCAGGAATCAGAAGTGGAGCATAAAGGCCGATATTCTGAGCATGTCCTTTGGCGCGTTGACAAATAGCACATCATTGCATGAAGCGTGTAATGTCCCTCCTCATATGCGGCCAATAGTACTTAGACTCCAACAAGGCAATAGTTTTGTCACGACCAGTATGGGCCGCAAGGCTACCGGTATATAGTTCTCGAACAAGAAATTCACATAAGGAGGTCTTCGGTATGCAGAGCTGGTTGCCACAGAAAAGGAACCCATCTAGTAGGAAGAATTCACCATGACCCATGTCACGAGAACAAGCTAACCGGATTTCACCGAAGTTTTTCATCACTATCATATTGATCTCGCAACCTGTCAAAACTAGTAATGGTGGTGTGGAGTGTACTTAGCAAACAACGCCGGCGGCTCAAAGCATCCGCAACTTTGTTGTGAACCCCGGCTCTATGCTTGAAGACAAAAGAAAACCTTTCGAGGAACAAGATCCAACGAGCATGCATCCGGCTAATGTTCCTTTGAGATTGGAGAAATTTGAGAGCATGGTGGTCGCTATGAAGTATGAATTCCTGCTGCAATAAGAAATGCTCCCATTTCTTGAAAGAACAGACCATAGCATAAAGCTCTTGTTCATAAGTAGACCATTTGCGTTGCGTGTCATTGAGCTTTTCACTAAAAAACTCAACTGGACGACCTCCCTGAAGTAGAACAGCCCCTATTCCTGTCATTGAAGCATCAGTTTCAACCTCGAAAGGTTGATCAAAGTTTGGTAAAGCCAACACCGGTGTCATGCTGAGCTTGTTTTTAAGGAGTTGGAAACTTTCCTCTTGCTTTGGCCCCTAAGTAAATTGCCTTTGCTTCATACAATCAGTTAAGGGAGCTGCAATATTGCTAAACCCCTTAATAATGCACCGGTAAAAGGTGGTAAGGCCATGAAAACTCCGCACGTCATGCACGCTTTGTGGTGATGGCCATTGTTGAATTGCTTGAACCTTGGTGGGGTCGACAGCTAACCCGTCAACGCTTACAATGAAATCGAGAAATGGTAGTGATGTAGCCCAAAACACACATTTGTTGATGCTAAGGAATAGCTTGTGCTCTCGGAGTACATTGAGCACAGTTCGCAAGTGGTGAATGTGAGAGTCCTGATCAGCACTGTAGATTAAGATATCATCAAAATACACTACTACAAAGCGACCAATAAAGGGCTTCAAGACCTCGGTCATCAAACGCATAAATGTACTAGGAGCATTGCACAACCCAAACGGCATCACCTGCCATTCATAAAGTCCCTCGCGAGTCTTAAATGCCGTTTTCCACTCGTCACCCAGCCGAACACGAATTTGATGATATCCACTTTTGAGGTCCAATTTCGAGAAGATTCGAGCACCGGCAAGCTTGTCTAGCATGTCATTCAATCGCAGAATTGGGAACCTGTACTTCACAGTAATCTTATTGATTGCTCTACTATCTATACACATACACCAAGTACCATCCTTCTTTGGAACCAAAAAAGTCGGGACTGCGCATGGGCTCATGCTTGGCTGAATGAGTTGTTTGTGCAACAAATCATCCATAATCTCCTACAAAATAGCATGTTCGTGAGGACTCATCCTATAATGCGGCAAGTTTGGGAGACTCGCTCCAGCCACCAAGTCAATATGATGCTGAATTGACCGTAACGGAGGCAAGGCATTTGGTAGCTCTGTTGGTGTGAGGTCGCTAAACTCCGACAAAAGAGCTTCAACTTCTGGTGGAATTGACTTAATGAGCTGTGGTACTTCTTTGACTAATAATGCCAAAGCAAATAGAGTCTCCTTGAGGTTTTGGTTGAAGGTAGCTCCGGATATAGCCAACATAGTGGCCTGCGGTGGGGAGTTGTGGTGTGCTACTGGATCTGCAGGAACAAGAGCAATTTTTCGCCCTTTCCACTCAAAGTAGTATATATTATCTTGGCCACGATGAGTAGTATTCACATCAAATTGCCAAGGTCGCCCTAGAAGAAGATGGCACGTATCCATTTCAACAACATCACATTTTACTTCATCCGCGTAGTGCTTGCCGATAGAGAATGGAACTTTGCAAACCTCCTGAACTTTAGTTGCTACACCCTTTTTGATCCAACCAATCTTGTAAGGGCAAAGATGTTTCTCCGTTTCCAAGCTTAGGGCCTTAACCAATGCTCTTGAAACAACATTTTCCGAGCTACCACTATCAATAATCACATTACACACTTTAGTATTAATGGTGCAATGTGTACGGAAGATAGCATTCCGCTGAGTGAGTTGGACTTGCTTCGGAGCGAAAAGCAACTTCTGTAAAATCTAAACAACAAGATCCCCATTGTCACCCGAAACCAATTCAGCTTCAGCAAACTCATCACCACACTCTGAGTAAAAATCACCACTAGCTTTATTGTCCCCCACGAGACCAACTTGACGGTGAAACGGACACTCATTGGAACGGTGCCCTGGCTGCTGGCACTTAAAGCACTTTTGGGGGAAAAAGGTTTAGCATAGGGATTAGGTTGAGGGTCATGGGGCACAGTTTCCTTGCCTTTGTTCCGTGGCACTAGATTATCAGAGTGTATGACAACTGGACTACCAGCAGCAGTATTCAAAGCAGAAGATGACTTACTTTTCTCTAATGGAAGTTGGGACGGTGGTCGATGGTAACTAGAATAGCGGAGAGAAGTCAGCTCCAGTTGTTCCTCAGCTTTTTGGGCCAAATTCACAGCATCAGAAAGTTTCCATACTGGCTGCAATGAAAACCTGTCTTGAATCGACTCACGTAACCCGCCAACAAATCGAGCAACCTGTTGATCCTCTGTTTCGAAGATGTTTGTTTGGGCATTGAGTCGGTAGAATTCTTCAGCATAGGCATGAACTGGTCGATCTCGCTGTTGACACTATTGGTATTGGCGGTAGAGACACTATTGGTAATCACTCGGAAGAAACCGAGCTTTTAGGTGTCACCTCATTTTGTGCCATGAACAAATAGGCCGTTTTCCCTCTCGATGCCGATTAGTGAGCAGCTGATCCCACCACGCAGATGCGCCGCCTTTAAGCTTATATGCCACCAGCTTGACTTGCTTTTCAGCAGGGACTTCCATGTATTCAAAGAATGTTTCCACCATTTTTAGTAAGTCGAGGAAATCCTTAATTTGCAAATGGCCATCAAAAAAAGGTATATCAATTTTCAATCTATAATCAGTGTGTTCAGAACGACGAAGAGGTCGGAGAAAATTACCCATATGCCTGGGCGGTTGTTGCGCCCAGGCTTCCACTTCATTGTCTGTGGAAGAATCAGCCGAATCATCCCTCAATTGGTGGAGAGGGTCGCGGTGGTCGTCGAAGTCAAATATTGGATTCCCGATCGGCCGGATCTGGGCTCGACAATGATCGCAAGTTACAAACGGACGGAGTTACGATTTCGCGAGGTGGAGGCGTAGATAATGGATGTTGCTCCAATAGGATAAGAATCTGCCGGACATCGACGGCCAAGGCGTCATTCTTGGCATCGATCTTTATGTCCAAGGCACAAATCGCCGACCAAAGAGCTTGGATGTCGGGGTTGACACCCAGATTAGGGTTCAAACTACTATCACCATCAGCCATCATAAGAGCAGGGGAAGTTCTGGCTCTGATACTAATCTGGCGTAGGAGCCCGTCGGAAGTCACCTGCGAAGATAAAATCTGAGAAAATGGAACGTGTATGACCAAGTTCCAGAAAAAAATGATCAAGAAAACAGTTTAGAGGATAATCTCAATATTTCATTTCTTCTTCTCCAATCTGCTCTCCAACAGTCCTTTCCTGCCTATATACTCAACTTTAATTATTAAAGAGAAATGACAAGGCTTGCAGGCCAAGTCCTGAATGACACAAATAAAGGACGACAACGTTCTTAAACCAAACGACACAAAGCAAACATTAATTACATATAAAGCAAACGACAAAGTTCAAGTAAAAGCAACTAATAGTAATGGCTTATAAACCAAACGACACAGTTCAACTAATAGCATGCCCCATATTATGCTCCTGCATCAGGAATTCTACAATGGATAAAGCTATTTTATCACATTAATAACGTAAAAATCTTCGATCATTAGATAACCTTTGGATGGTTTAAATTAAAAAGATACATCAAAATAATTTTAGGATTAAAACACATGATTTTACATGAAAATTAAAAAAAAAAATCTTTGTTCGGAAAGAAAGAAAGAAAGAAAGAAATCACAGTTGCTCAAGGTCATTGGAACAACAGCACCTCGGCCAGCACCCATCGGCCTCCCCATGCCTTCGCTGTCGACATCTCGCCCCCCATTATGCATTGTCCAACGAGATCTTGCCAAAGCTAGGGAAGCTTTAGAACTCGGCACTCTATTTCACTAGATGGGGACATTGAAGTCATTGGACTTGTTGAAAATCCTCTCCTCCTCCTCCCAAACACCGACGACGAAGGCAACGATGGAATCACGATGGAGGCAAGGATCCCAACATAGGCGATGGATCTGGCCTGATCTGGCAAGCCCACGACTTCTTTGTTGACTGATCTCAATGTGGCCTTTAGTAGCGTCAACATCGCGACGTACTCCTAGTTTGACTCGGACTCCGAGGACTTCTCCAACTTAATCGCATTCTTCAAGTTCGTTAGCCACTGCCAAGCAAACGATTTGAGGCTTGAGGGTCTTCATCTTCTCCGAGTCTCCAACTTTAAATCGGGCAGAGGCTTTAGCGGAGCCTTGTTCCTTGGCGAGGGCGGCTTCAATTGCATCAGACCCTTGATAATGGGAGTGGATGTCATTGTTTAGCTTCCAATGATGGCTGCGACGGTGTCGTCTGTGTCTCGCCCTCAATCTGAGCTTCCGACTAATTTTTTTAATTATTTTTTTCTGAAAATTTTAATTCTTTTGTAAAATAATAAGTAGGTGTGTTAGTCTTTGTGATTATTTGATATATCTATTTGATCTGAGTCATTAAAAAGCTATCTAATGGTCAAAATTTTCACATCATCAAGAGATAAATCCACTTTACCTCATTATAGAACTCTCCAATGATTAAAAAATGTATTCATATAGCTTAACGCCAAAGTTATGGAACTGTAAATTAACCAATGATTCATAGTTGATGCAAACAATCGATACATATATGTTACGTATAGAATATGGCAATAGAATAGATAATACTAAAGTCAAAAACTATTTGGCATAACACCCATAGGGTGGATGGGATGGCAATAGCGTGGGAAGCCTTTGTTAGGTATCTCCCTTTCATTCATCCCCAATTTGATTTTCACAGTCTCCCCTTAGGTTCTGCTCTAATTTTAGCTGTTGAAGCATGATTTGGTGATGGTAGGGTAGGTCCTGGGTGAACGACTGAGAAAAACTAGTATAAATGACATGTCTTCATCGTATCTAGGAAAAATATTCATGCCTGTGAAACTGCAAATTTGGAAATGATGTGGTCATCCCAAATTATTTTTATTTACCAAAAAAAAAAAAAAAAGAAGAAGAAGAGACCATTAAACATAGTTTTTTTTTTGTTTTTTTTTTTTCATTATTATTTCTTTAAAATTTGTATAGAAAAAGGAAATATAATAGATAATACTTAGGGGGTGTTTGGTACTTTAGCTCCGATTAGTGTTTTGGAGTTATTTTTTTGGGAAATGAGTGAAGTACAGATGGCATTGAACAACCTTTGAAAAAACCTCTCACCTAATTTCCACTAAAAGTTCAAACCCTTGTTTCAAGGCCCAATCTTTCAGTTTTTAAATTTGTAAGTACTTTATCTTTGGGCAAATTACTACGATAGTCCCTAAATTCTTTACGAGGATATCAATTGGTCCTTAAACTATTTTTTTGTTTTTTTTGTTTTTTTGTTTTTATTGAAAGGTCCTCAAACTCTTAAAAATGATGCAAGTAAGGGATAAACCCTAACTGCCTAATCAATCAATGGAAAACAACAATAAATGATAGTTTTTATGTGCAATGTATAAACTAGCCTTGAAAAAAATCAAATAAAAAAATTAAATATTAAAAACAAAACTCATTTTCTCTCTTCCCCGTTATCTCTCTCTGTGTATTTGGGTTGCTCCATAAACCATGATTTCTTTTTTTTTTTTTTTTTTTTTCTTGTTCTTTCTTAGATCCGAAACTTACAACATTCTCTTTTCTCTTCATCTGAAAGTTTCTTTTCTGTTTTTCATTACTACCTTCATGGACACAAGAACTTAACCCAATCACCACCCACCACTACAAACAAAAAAAAAAAAAAAAAAAAAAGAAAAACCATTCTTTTGTACATAATTCAAGCCAAACAGGTATCCTCTTTATGGTTTAATGGGTTTCATTTAATTGTTGTTCTTAATGCATTTTTTTTTTCCAGATCTCTAGTTGTGGTTTCTTCCAAATTTTCCAAACCTGCAACTACCAGTCACCACCATGTGAGCCCAGCACCCACCTAGCCACACTGTCGGAAACCCACCGCACTACCGCCTAAGGCTCTTGTACCTAACCATTGCACCATCAAGCAAGCTAAGCCGTCGAGAACCGCGCATTGTCATGCGAGTCAGATCCGGCATGAACCTATTGCACCATCGTGCGTGTAGTAACTAGTTTTTTTTTCTCAAGTTACGATTTCCTTTCTAAGGAATTAAAATTTTACCATGTAGGTATTTGTGAAAAGCCTGATTTGAGTTTTTATCAAATGTTGTGAGTCCTTATAACCTTATAGAACTCAGTAATAAATTGCTTAGCCAAACATATGGCCTTTTGAGGAAAATGGCATAATAAAATTTTATGATTTTATTTCCGGTCAACGTTTGACCAGAAAGATGGTGCTGTAGTTTAGCAAGCAGTATGAAAATTATGCTGCGAAAAACTGTCATCACAGGTAAAATAGTAGGAATAAGGTTCAAGACCATTATAAAAAAATCAAGCACATTATTTAGGATAATAAGGACTAAGTAGCTTTAAGTCATAAGAAAAATTAATACGCAGTTCAATTATACACAGATGAATTCTGGACTGTAGTCCAGTATAACAGTGCTGTCATTAGTTAAAAACAGTATTGGTAATATCTGTGTTAGCATGAAAATGGACTGTATTTTAAGAAAAATGCCAAACAAGGCCCTAATGGGGGGACACCTCATCCTTGAGATAATTATGTAAATTATAGAAATTTTAGAAAAATTAGAAAGAATTTAAATGGATGAACATTGCAAGATTTCTTGGGCTACAAGGAACCCTTATGGCCGGCCACCTCAAGGGTGTTTTGAGCAAATATTTTGCTTTTAAGGACTATTATACAATTTTGGAATTAAAAATAAATCAAGAAAAAAAATTAAATTCCACCTATAAATAGGTGGGGTGGGGTGGGGTTGGGATTAGACCACTTAGTGATACCCTAACCATTTTAGTTCACTCTCTAGTTCTTTCCCTTAGGAAATCCGAAACCCATAAGAGAGAGGAAAAAAAAAAAAAAGAGTGAAGAGAGAGTTCAGATTTTGGTAAACAGCAAGGATGAAAGTTTGGATTCAAAACCTAGCACCAACTTCAAATTGATTAAGGTAATCCTCCTTGATTCCCTAAGCCTCTCAAATTAAGTTTTGATTCAAGTTTTATGTGTATTTTATGTTAGTTTGTAAGTGCATAAGCTCATTTTATTTTCTTATGCAATAGCTTAGATTAGTTTAGATTTATGCTTGATTAGGGTAAATGGTTTTGATTTATGCTTTTATGCATATTTTGATGGTATGTTTGTATGATATTAGGGTTTGCATGCATGCCTTTAAGATGTTTGTTATATATCCCCATGTGTTTAAGAAGTTGTAGATTACACATGGATGATGGAATGAGTTAGGTTATGAGCTTGTATGATGTTATGGATATGCAAACGAACCCTAAACCCTAGCTTGGTGCAAGAACACCACATGGGTTGCATGTGTATGAATGAATGTATGTCGATGAAAAATTCATGTTAGAAGCGCTGCATGTTGTCGTAGTTCACGATTGCGATCATTTGAGGTAGTATGCATGTAAATTTTATGAAAAAATGGATTTAATGCAAAACTGTCAGTTTCAGGTAAAACTGGACAGCTCACTGGAGAAGCAATTTTGAGGCCCTTAGAGGCCGAATTTGGGGAAACTTAAAACATGAAAGTTGTAGAAAATAGAAAATCCTAGGGGGCATCACAATCGGTTTTCAAAAATAAAGCTTCAATGACCTCCGTTTTTACAAAAATCCGTACCTGGTCATGCCAGACTCTATACACGGCCAGGCAAGTTCAACAAGGAAAATGAGTGGGTTAGAGACTGAACTGGGTTTTAAGCAAAACACAAACGTTGTAGGGTTTTTCAATATCTAAAACTTTCATGCAGAAATCTTTTTCAGATTTAAAACATATTTTTAGATAAAAATTGAATTCCAAAAACTGTGTAAGAAACAGGAAATTCCTGCATATGATTTTCAAAAGTAGTGCAGGAAAAAGAAATTCCTACACATATACTGATAATTGGCAACATGAAACTGTTTCAATGGCAGTTTCCAACACTTGACCATTTTTATTTTCCCTACTAAAAAAGAATTACAGTTTTTACAAAAGATTGGAAATTATAAAAGGATTTTTGGTACAAGAAAGATATGGACAATAAAAACTAAGCTTTATCAAGAATAAGGAAAAATAATTAGATGGCACAAAAGATATCTTGATAACTTGGTAAATAGTATGATGACCAACGGCAATCGGGTAGGATGCCCAAGTTACTGGGTTGGGCGTAAAGCCTAATGTTACTTATAGTAACCTAATAGGACATAACTTTTAAAGTTTGGGCTTTAGTAACCCAATAGGGTTAATCCAAATATGACTCGGGCTCACACCAAAGGTTACCCGAAGTAACATAATAAGATGCTAATTATGTTAATTGGGCCTAAAACCCAGGGTTACTCATAATAACCTAATGGGATATGTATTAAAAGTAATCAGGCTTATGCCCAAAGTTATGAATTGTAACCTAATAATATTCAAGTATGATTGGGCTTAGTACCCAAGGTTACTCTAAGTAACCTAACGAGATATTGTTTAAGCTTGATAGACCATAAACCCTAGGGTTACATTTGGTAATTAAGTAAGTTATCATAAGTATGTGTGGGGGACATATAACTAAGGTTACTCATGGATGTTGGTTAGGTTACCAACATTTTATGATTATGATTTATAAGATCTTTACCCTATGTCCTTTTAATAGCAGGAAGTAACATGTTGTTGCAACCTGATTTGGAGCAATAAAACCTAGGACATAGTATACCAGATAAGTATAACTCCACCTACAGTATAGGCAATTTGTTTTGTTACTTGCATGATTTGTTTAAAGCTTATGCAATGTTATGATATGATTTATTATGTGTGACATCATGAAGCATGTTCACTAATTCATATAGTAAGACTAAGACCAAAGTATGAAATGGTTTATTAAGTATGTTTTAAGATAAGAACAAGTCTTAAGGAAATTAAAGTAAGTTCGCAAGCTAAGTTGCCTTGTGTCGTACCGACCCGCACTAGGTCGGGTTTGGTCTATAATTTGAGTTAGACTGGGCTGGCCGCCCTAACTACTCCATAGCTACGCGCCACAGTATGTGCACTTATGTTAAGTAAAGGGCCCAATAATATGCTAACCTAAAAAAGCATAACGAAACATAATTGGTTCATGCATTGTTAAGTTTTGTTTTGCAGGTTATAAAGTTGTACTTGCTGAGTGAAATCTCACGACTTACGTCTATGCTGTAGGTAAGCAACCTAGCGGTAAATCTTTGATACAAGAGGGTGGAGCATGGCACGGCTAATTGTGAAACTTGGGATGGTGGCCGCTACGCATTTGGACTATAAGATGTGTATTTCTTTTAATACTCAAAGGACTTAATTAAGTAGTGTTTATAAGTACGTACATACTCGCATGAGTTCACGTTGTATAAAAAAAATTTCCACTTATTAAGTAAGAAAGTAATTATGTAAGATAAGTACGGTAATGACCTACATAAGGTGGGTCATTATAGAATTTATTAAATAAGAAAGTTATTATGTAATATAAGTACGGTAATGGTCTACGTAAGGTGGGTCGTTAAAGAGTTTATTAAGTAAGAAAGTAATTATGTAAGATAAATACGGTAACGGCCTACGTAAGGTGGGTCGTTACAGAGTTTATTAAGTAAGAAAGTAATTATGTAAGATAAGTACGGTAACGGTCTACGTAAAGTGGGTCGTTAAAGAGTTTATTAAGTAAGAAAGTAATTATGTAAGATAAGTACGGTAACGGCCTACGTAAGGTAGGTCGTTATAGTGTGAGCTTACTTTGCGAGGCCCCACCCTGTCTGAGTACCCACTTTTGTCGAATCTCATACACCCAGGCGGAACTGGTTCCCCCACCCCAGGCGACCGAACTTGCATCCTCTGTCCAAAAAATCTTGTCTTACTTCCCGTCCAACCACTCAAAATATACCACATCATCTCAATAAAATAAATTGTTAAGAGAGTTTAAAAAAAAAAAGTCAACGTCCTTCTCGATTCGTTCTTTGCATTTTTTTTATTGATTATAAAATGTAAATTGGTTTAAATGTTTGTCGTCTTTCTAGCCTTTTGCCATTCTTTAATCCGTTTATGTAAAAGAGAAAATCCACTATGAGTTTATTTTATTTTATTTTATTTTTTTAAATCAACCATACTCTATGTGTCTGATCTTCCACCATAACCATCTTGTTTGAACTCCTAAGATTAAAGTAACTCCTAAACGAAAAATATAAAACAAGGGTAAATATTAATCAAATGACCAAGAATTACTGAAACGGATTCCAAGAGTAGCATAGCAAGTAGCAACTCCTACTTGGTTGTGGAAACATCAAATACACTATCCCTCTGCCATGAGCATTGGCATCGCCAGAGACCCACGATTGGATCTGAATCAGTGGAAATGAAGACGATCTTGCCAGAACCATCGGCAGGTGAATAGACAAGCACATCAGTCATTAAATTCCCACAAAATTTGGAAGGACTTATTTCATTGCCGTCGTCTTTCGTCGACAATTTCTTGACTCATCACTCCAAAAAAGAAGAATCAAGTGAAGGATCTGGAAACACATCGGTCTATGGCGAAGACGACGAGAACGACGAAGATGCTGTTAGAAAATAATGAGCATAAACAACGTACAAGTCAACAAATATAATATAAAGAAAATTATTACAACCAAAATTCAACCTTAACCTGAATGAAATAACATAAAGAAGAAGTTCGCCGATGTATGTAAGAGACGTTTTCCTTAAAACAGATTCTTACCCTTCGGTAAGTGCACGAGGTTTGAATGGACGTCTATCTCCCATGATACAACGACGAGCAACGATAGTCTAGCACGATTGAAAAACCACTTCCGGCGAACTTGAAACCAAAGCCTTCCTTCTATCACCAAAAACTACAAGAACCGACTACAAGAGAAAATGCCCAAGAACAGAGAACACAAGAAAGAACAGAGAACTTGTATTGTGCGTTATGTGTGTGTTTATCATGCTTGTGAAGGCCTCCTTTTATAGGCTTCAACAGAAGATGTTACAAAACCAAAATCGATAGGTTTTTAATCTAGATTAATGAGAGATAATGCAATCTATTAATCTTTTGATTAATTTTGGATTAATCATGCACTAATGCTCATATTAAACTACACACTAAAGCCATGAAAAAAAAAATCCAAATTTATGTTGAAAAGAGCAAAAAAAACAAAAATGCAAAACAAAACCCGTGCGAGAATAAGCTCGATGGATCGACATTCACGTTAATCACGTTGTGCGGATGCACATATTAGGCCCCTAACCCACTGGGGCAGTGATATGCACCCCCCACCGCCCACGCATGAAAAAGCCTATTTGGTACACCATCTTACCCAAGTCCACAAGTGCAAATTCTTATGAAATACATCAAGCCTTTTTGCCTAAGCAATGTGAGACTCCACATTCATAAGCAATTTTTCAACAAAATTTTATTTCATTGGGCATACTTTGAGTATCAATTTCTCATCTACCCGAATACCATTTTGAGCGTATGAATATATAATTTCGATCTCCTCGCGACAGAGAACGCATATCCACCAAGACTTATTACTTTTACCTAGTAGGTCCCACTCAAATTTGGACCTCAATATGGTCCCTCAAAATGGTTTAAAACCATTTTTCCAACAATCCCCCCATACAAATGAAATTGACCAACAATAAGGGAAAACAAAAGACATTACATGGTGATAGAGTTCAATGATTAATATCTGCATAGGATTGGTAGGCGTTAACTATTGAACCTTCCCTTATGAAAGTATATTTACTTTACTGATTGATCAGTAGACGCATTATCCTTGAACTGTTCTACCATTTGTGTAAATGATAGTATACCTTACACAGATATTTTTCTGACATAGTTTTAGTTCTCATAGTTATGTCCATTTTGACCGTGAACATTGTCCTGGTTCTGCAAGAGTTTTTAAACAATTGAGCCCTAGTAATTCTCCTTTCAAGCAGCTCTGTTTTTCTCTCACATAGGTGATTTCTTAATTAAGAGTATCCCGCATTACTCTGTTTGGATTCCTGATGCTTAAGAATTATTAAAAGTATAGCTTAACCTATCTCGTACGGGTATCACTATTTTCACCACAGGAATGGGCTGGAGAGTAAGCCCTACAATGATTGTACTTGGTTTATACAGTTTTGTTATCGCATTGAACCTAGATCTTGGGATCTCCAGTCAACTAGGTTGGGCTTTCACTATTTCAGCCTATTATATCCTAGCCTTAAGTCCTATTCCCCTTGATGATTTCTCAACTAGATCTATATTCAACCCTTTGGTTACGGTTCTGCAATATTTTCTTTTGACTTTACATAGTCAATTGTTATGACTCCAGTTGAGATTAATTGTCTAACGGTGTTATGTCGCTGACGAATATGTCTTGACTTACCGTTATACATTACATTCCGTGCCCTACCAATAACGAATTGACTATTACTATGTATGCATATTGCAAGCACAAGTTTCAGCCATTCTGGAATATCTTCTAAGAACTATCGTAGCCATTCAGCCTCTTCGCCGCTTTTATCTAAAGCTACAAATTCAGATTCCATCGTGGATCTAGTTATTGCTATTTGCTTAAAAGATTTCTATGATACTGTTGCACCTCCTAGAGTAAACACATATCCACTGGTGGAATTAGAATCATGTATATTAGATATCTAGCTTACATCTGAATATCCTTCTAGAACAACAGGAAATATAGTTTAATGTAGCCCATAGTCATGAGTATATCATGAGTACCTAAGTACCATAACACTTGCTTTCCAATGGTTAGCCCCCGAATTACTAGTAAACCTACTCAAACTACTCATAGCGAAAGCAATGTCTGGTTTTGTACAATTCATTAAGTACATTAGACTCCTTTCACTCTAGCATACTCCATTTGATATATATTTTCTCCTTTATTCTTAGACAGATGTTGATTTAAATCAATTGGAGTTCTAGTCAAACTAGAGTCATCTTTATTGAATTTATCAAGTATTTTGTCCACATAGTGTGATTGACTCAACATAAGACCATTAGGTGACCTTTTGATTTTAATTTCCAATATTGCATCAGCCGGTTCCATGTCTTTCATATCAAATCTTAAATTCCACATATCTTTGGTAGATTTGATCATCCGATCATTGCCACCTGTGATTAGCATGTCATCTATTTATAGACAGAGTATAACATATTCATCTTCTGTATTCTTGACATAAACACACTTGTCACACTTATTGATTTTGAACCCATTTGTCATCATGACACAATCAAATTTCTCATGCATTGTTTTGGGGTTTGCTTAAGTCCATATAAGGACTTCATTAGTTTGCAGACTTTCTTTTATTGTCCTGGAGTTATACAACCCTCGGGTTGCTCCATATAAATTTCTTCTTCAAGATCTGCATTAAAAAATGTTGTCTTTACGTCCATCTGATGGACATCAAGATTCCGCAGTATGGCAATTGCCAAAATCATTCTTATAGATGTTATTCTCGTTATGGGAGAATAGGTGTCAAAGTAATCAAGGCCTTCTCGTTGTCTATATCCTTTTAATATAAGTCTGGCCTTGTACTTATCAATTGTTCCATTTGCCTTCATTTTCCATTTGAAAATCCACTTAAAACCTAATGGTTTACTTCCTGGAGGAAGATCTGCTAACTATTGCATGATGGAATCAACTTCACTTTTTAGGGCTTCTTTCCATAAAGGACCCTCGATAGAGCTTACAGCTTCTTTATAAGTTTGCGGGTTCAGCCTCTAGCATATAGGTTAGAAAATCTGGTCCAAATGATTTTTATGTCCTTGCCCTTTTGCTTTTTCTAGGCCCTTCTTCTTTTTTTTCAATTTCATATTTTTGCTCTTGGTTGTGACTATTCTTTTCAATAGACTTATACGTTCATTTAAACAAACTTAGACCATCTTCCTTGGAATTACAAGGAAACACATGTTCGAATAACGATGCGTTTCTAGATTCCATTGTTGTGTTTTTGTGTATGTCAGTGTTTTTGGATTCATGCACAAGGAACCAATGTGCACTATTATTGAGGGCATAGCCAATGAAGATGTAGTCAACCATTTTAGGGCCTATTCTCATCTTCTTTGACGCGGGTACCAACACTTTGGCAAGACATTCCCATACTATCAAGTATTTGTAGGAATGCTTCATTCCTTTCCATAATTCATATGGGGTTTTGTCTTCTTTCTTCTGGGGAACCTTATTTAAAAGGTTGTTAGCCGAGAAAATGGCTTCTTCCCATGTGTTCTGTGACAACCTAGAACTTAACAACATTACATTCATCATATCTTTTAATGAACGATTTTTGCGTTCAACCACACCGTTTGATTAAGGAGGATAAGGTGGCATTACCTCATGAATGATACCATGTTGTGCACAAAATTCACTAAATGATTCCACATATTCACCACCACGATCAATGCATACCATCTTAATTTTCTTATTAAGTTGGTTCTCAACTTCTTACTTATAAAGAATAAATTTCTCGATAGCCTCATCCTTACTTTTAAGCAAATATACATAGCAATATTTTGTGCTATCATCGATAAAAGTCATAAAATACTTGTTACCACCTCTTATTTAAACAAACTTTAAGTCACAAACATTGTTATGAATTAATCCAAGTGGTTAAGTATTCCTTTCAATTGTTTGAAATGATGACCTTGTTTGTTTTGCCTCTACACAAGTTTCACACTTATGTTTTGAATCAATGTCTAATGTGGGTATGTGATCCAAGTTAATTAATCTACATAATGTATCAAAATTAACATGTCATAGTTTATCATGGCATAGGTTAGAAGACTCAAGCATATAAGCGGAAGACTTTTTATTCTTACTGATGGATTTGGGCTTAACAGTAGCTTTACTTCCTTCTCGGACGTCATCTTTAGGAATACAGTCCCTTAACCCTTTATCTCAGAAGTTGCAGAATTGCCCATTAACAACTTCTCCCTAGTTTTCAAAGGTACTAGGTCAGCAAATACAGCTTTATCAAAACAGATATGACGGGTGTCACCAGTATTTAGTCACCACTCCTTTGGGTTGGCGTCCATCATGTTGACTTCAGAAACCACAGCTGAAAAACTAATGTCAGACACTTCTTGGGTGATGGTGTCCACTACGTTGGCGTCTTTCTTCTTGTTTCTTTTTGGCAGTCTACAATCTGCCGACTTGTGACCAACTTTGTCACAATTGAAACACTTTCCTTGGAATTTTTTGTTTTTTAGAAACTTGAACTTTAAGTCCTAGTTTGGACCCCGTTTTATTGAACTTCTTGCTTCAAGCTTTGACGATACTCCACCATATTAGCCTTAGAGGAACTGGCAAAAACATTGTCAAAGAGCTTTTTCTCGGAGCCCCTATTATCCTCTTCGATGTGAAGTCTTACAATGAGGTCTTCCATGTTCATTTCCTTTCTCTTGTGCTTCAAATAGTCCTTGAAGTCTTCTCACGCAAGTGGTAGCTTATCTATAATTGCCGTTACCTGAAAAGAATCACTAATAACCATTCCTTCAGTATGAATCCCGTGAATGATTAATTAAAGCTCTTGACCTTGACTAATGATAGTCTTGGAATTCACCATCTTAATGTTCATGAACTGTTCCACCAAGAACTTTTTAGCATTAGCATCTTCAGACTTGACTTATGATCCAAGGACTCCCACAGTTCCTTGGCCAATTTACACACTATAAGTGAATCAGACAAGCCATTCAAAACATAATTCCAACACAGGAAATTAGAATGCTTCTATGTATCAAAAGCATGCAATACTTAAGCATTTGTCTCATCCTCTCTATTAGTCGGAGGATACTCTTTCAGGAATCTCGCAAGATTTAGAGTGGTCAGATAAAACAACATCTTTTGTTGTCAAGTCTTAAAGTTCAATTTGGTGAATTTCTCCGGTTTCTCATTGTGATTCATAGGAATTGAGATCGCCAAAGGCTGTGTCAAAGACGAGGCTACCCTGGGTGATAGCTTAGGTGTCATTGATGGATTCTCGGTTGGTACAATGTTCCTGTTTCTGACCATTTCTGACTGAAACAAGCCAATTATTATAACCAAACTAATTACCAATATATATAACAAATAAAAACTATGACACCAAAGCCAATTAAAGAGCTTTAAATACATATAGCTAATTAACATAATAAATATTAATATGTGTTATATATAAGAATCTGAACCAAAACGTTTATAGGAAAAATAAAACATTTATAGATATCTAAAAAATTTTAATAAAATTGAAACCGATTTTCAAAGGAAAAATTCTATATATATACTATGAATGCAAACTGTTGGTACGTAGAATGTTTACCTAAAAATCTGCAAAGTAACTTCAAGCTTATAAAATAATTTGTAATGAAACACAAATCAATGGTTTAACAAAAATGGAACAACATTAAAAATTTTGTTCTCAAATTCAACATGTCTATCGTCTATGGAACGAATCTGTTTTAAGATTGTTAGAAAATAATGGAGCATAAACAACGTACAAGTAAACAAGTATAATATAAAGAAAATTGTTACAACTGAAATTCAACCTTAACCTGAATGAAACAACACAAAGAAGAAGATTGTCGAGACACGTAAGACATGCTTATCTTAAAACAGATTCGTCCCCTTCGGTAAGTGTACGAGATTTGAATGAACGTCTGTCTCCCAGGATACAATGATAAGCAACTGTAATCTAGCACGATTGAAAAACCGCTTCCGGTGAACTTCAAACTAAAGCCTTCCCTCTTATCACCAAAAACTACAAGAGGAAACACCCAAGAGCAGAGAAAACCAGAAAGAACAAAGAACTTGTGTTGTGTGTAATGTGTGTGTTCATCATGCTTGTGGAGGCCTCCTTTTATATGCTTTAAGAGAAGATGTCACATAACCAAAATCAATAGGTTTTTAATCCGGATTAATGAGAGATAATGCAATTCATTAATATTTTGATTATTTATGGATTAATCATGCACAAACGCTCATATTAAACTGCACACTAAATACATTGAATATCAACAAATGGTTGTTGATATTCTGGAGCAAAAAAAAATCCGAATTTATGTTGAAAAGACCCAAAAAAAAAAAATTGTAAGACAAAGCCTTTGCGAGGGCAAGCTCAATGGACCAACATTTGCATGGCTCACGTCGTGCGGGCGCACACATTAAATTGATGCTCCAAGTATGCCCAATGGAATAAACTTTTGTTGAAAAATTACTTATAAATATGGAATCCCATATTGCTTAAGCATAAAAGCTTGATAAACTTTATAAGAAATTGCGCTTGTAGACTTAGGTAAAATGGTGCACCTAAGAGGCTCTCTCACGCACAAGGTGGGCACCCGAATACCATTTTGAGCATATAAATATATAAATTCGATCTCCTCACGACAGAGAATACAAATCCACTAAGACCCGTAACTTTTACTAAGTAGGTCCCATTCAAATTTGGACCTCAAAATGGTTTAAAACCATTTTTCCAACCAAGGCTGGCAAAGAATCCGTGGTAACAGATTCACACCGCCATGGAAGTTAGTTTCCGGTTATGTCTTTTCTCCCAAAAGTTTTAGATCTCATTTTCCCATTAGATAGATAAAATAAAAACAAGTAAAATAGAGAGATAGTCTTATTTTTGTTCATGAGATTTGAATAACAAAGGAAGAAGAATTTTTTTTTTCTCCCTTTTTAATTGAAAGGAAGAAGATCTTGGATCTAAAGGAGATTATCAAGTATTTTGGATCTGAAGGAGAAACTATAGTCAGACTTCAACCAAAAAAGAAAACACAATAAATAGAGAGAGAGAGACGTTAACGTTTTTTTACTCTCTGAACGGTGCCTTCATTTAGATGATGTGGCATATTCTAAGTGGTTGGACAAGAAGTGAAACGGTATTTTTTGTACAGAGGATGCAAGTCCCCGACTACCCGTTCTCTTCGACATGTGCAACCTACAAGAGAGAAACTTTTTTTTTTCTTTGTAAAACTGTGGTAAAACCCCATTTATATACCCTATTGATAGAGCTCAACTTTCAACCGTTCAAATGTAATCGAACAGCTATATCTGAATGGTTGAGACACTACTTGTGTATAGTAATTATCATATACATTACCTTACAGTAGTATTTGATTAAGAAATTAAAAAAAAAAAAAAAAGAAAATTCAAAAATTTCCATCACTGTAGTCGAGACAGGGGCCTCAAGCACGGAGGGGGGAGTTTGGTCGGCATCAGGGAGGGGGGTCTGGTCAGCCTCTAGGGTGGGCG